>JAKCPI010005412.1:0-123122 GCA_023213315.1 Euborellia annulipes | reverse complement strand
ACCAGAGCTCCAAGTTGGTTTAAAATCTGATGCGGAAAAGAGTGATTTGAAAAATTATTGAAACATCGGGCTGCATTTTCAACACTTTCAAAGAGCTATATAATCATCTAAAATTATCTAAATTTATTTTAAAGCAGTCTGTTGAATATAATATTAGGATATTTGAGGCTTCATTATTTTAGGATAAAATGATAATGGCCCTTAAATAATCTCAGTTTCCAAATAGTCTATTCTTTATAATAAAGTATATCTTAATGTAAAATTTAATATTTAATGAAATAACTTTAAATTGAAATTTAGTTTGTTATTACCTACGATATTATAATTAATAATCCACCAATGTGACAAGTCAAATAAACTTTAGAGTTTTAATGAAAATGGTTTAAATTAAAAAGTTGAAGTCGGTAACGATTTAAGAGGGAAGGGATATAGATATATATATATATAGCCCTATATATAAGGACTCAAAGTAGTTTCAAGAAAGGTCGATTGACATGGGCGTGCCAACTTCTTGTTAGGGGGGGGGCAACTCCTCGTTAGGGCGAAGAGGGGGGTTTGCATTTATCACATAGGTATTAATTATTTATTTAAACAAAATAAAAAAATTAAATTAATGTAGTGAATTGGAGTGTTAAAAAAATTTCCAATGGGAAAAATATATATATATATTTTTTAATTTTAAAGGACCGGCCAGGGGGGGAACGGCCCCCTCCTCCCCCTGACACGCCCATGTCCCGATTGAAATTTGATTGACTTTAGACAATTTCGTACATGGAACGGAGATGTCACGTATAAATAAATGTACCTGGACTCCCAAATTTACATCGTTATTAATATTATGAGTATCCTTTATCGGGCTTCGCGCCTTGCCAAGGGGACTTTGCCCTCCTAGAATTTCCTCCAGCTGGCTCAGGCCCGCCTGCGGCGGACCCTCGCCTTTCTTAATTATGGAAAGAAAATTATTACTATTCCAATCCAGTGCCTGCTCGAGGGTTTGTTTACATTCATAGAATACATAAATGCAAAGAATACATAAATATTTCTCTATACATTCCTATGGGAGAAATCGTAAGAATTAATGGGTCGTTTTGATAACTTACCTACCCCAACATTAAAATAGCCTCCCTATGGGGAAATACATGGTGTTTGTCCTTCAGCTATTTTAATACATGGTGTTTGTCCTTCAGCTATTTTAATGCTGAAGGACAAACACCATATTTTCCCATAGGGAGGCTATTTTAATGTTGGGGTAGGTAAGTATCAAAACGACCCCTAAAAGTTATAAGAATTTCGGGACCCAAGTATTTTTCCTCGACTTTAATAAAATCATCGGATTACCTGGGATCCGAACCCGCGTCCCTTGGTTTGTATACAAGCCCAGCACCCTAACCCCTACACCAAGCCCGAAAATGTTGGCTATCTCTGATCTATTATTTAAAATGAAAAGATCCCATTATGTTGGTTTAAAATATGGAATTTTTTATTTTTCAAAAAAAAAAAATCGCCTCTTTCCCCCCTCCCCCTCCCGCCGGGTATCAGAGCCTGATCTACGAGAAAGAGATGTGCCTGTGAACAAAATCTTATATCACCGCTAAAGAAAAAAATGCTTTAAAATTAAAATTTTAAATAAATTATGATTAATGAGTTCTTATTATAGCGCTATTTATATTTTACTTCAATTCAAAGATTCATAAATATAGATATTCTAATATTTAAGAAATAGGCTTACTTATAAAAAAAAAATTATTTTTATTATAACATTAGAATTCTTTCATTATATTCCCATTTAGTCTACTCTTGAGGGAAATCTTGAATGCATCTCAGTCATCATCCATCATCTTTCCGATGATAAATAAACATTCATATTCATGCTTGTTGAAAAAAAAAATCCCCCGTTAATTAACGAAATAAAAAAACAAAAAATGTCTTTCAAATTTCTTTTATAAAACAATGAATTCTAAAGACTCGAGGATATCTATTCTTCTTCATCTTCTGGATTTTATTTAAAGCTTTTAGAAATGCGGTTTTTATTAGAATAATTATTCCCGGTGATGTAAGGAGTATTCCCTTCTCTATTTTAATTTTTCGTGTTAGTTATGGGCGTAACTAGAGAATTTGGCTGGAGGGTCATGGGCAGTGGTGTCATTTGGGGGGGGGGGGGGCACTCCTAGTTACGCCCATGGTGTTAGTGTTAGGAAAATAAATTTGCCCAATCACAGTGCACAGTTACAAAAGTTCGGTTTATTTTATTAACACATATAATGTTAACAACTGCAATTAAAAAAAAAAAAAAAAATTCCAACTGATAAGCCTAATAATATTCGGAATATGAATTTTAATTTTATTGCTTTCATTCATCATTAATAAACTTTTCGAGAAATAAAAAACAAATGACGCAAAATTCATTCAATTTTCTATCTTTAAATACAATCTTTTAATTTCAATTATAAAATTTTGCCTATCTCTGCAATAATTTTTTTTTTTTTTTATAAAAACTGATGAATAAATTTAAAAAAGTAATATTAATCATAAATTCTAAGAGATAATAGAGCCTAATCAATTTTAATCATTCTTTATTTGCCTATTTTTATTTATGGCTGTAACTTTTTATCCAGTTTCATAAATTTCAAAGATGAGAGGATTTCCAGTCCTCTGGCAGACTATTGATCCTCCTCATATTTGCAAAACATAGGACAAACAGAAAGATTCAATAATTCTAAACAACATTTCTTTAAGAAAATTGAATTGATGCTGACAAAAGAAATTAAATAAAATTTTTGGATCAGAGCAAAAGAGATAAAATGAACAAACAAAAGGTTTATCTCTGCTCTTTAAGATCCAGCTACGAAGCATCTGTAGGTGGTATAACTAAAGGTAGACTATGACGTTAGTGACTTATAAAAATCACTTGGTTTAAATACATCTGACAGAATCATATATATATATATATATATACCGAATATCGTATTAAACATAACTATCTTAAACTTTCGGTGGTTTTATTTGTATTAAAAACAAAGTAAAAATCTTTTTTAAATGAGAATCAAGAAGGTTTCGTATGCCAAAAAAATAGACAAAAAAAATTAATTAAAAACACTAAGTGATATGTTTAAAAATTAATAAAGTTTTGAGAAAATAGAAAAACACTAAAAATATACATTTCATATTCTCGTTTAGGAAGATATTTGTGGGCTAGCAAGCATATATCATTTAAAATGCTCTAACATTTAAGTGTAAAAGTATATGTCTGGTGAAAAGTTCCAATAGTGAGGGAAAGTCGTCCAGAACAAAATATCATGTCAATTTCAAACTAGTTCTCGGTACGTAAATATTTTCAGTAAAATATAGGCGAACTATAAAATTTTGATCACTAGTCTATTACTATCATTTGTACAAAGATTATTATTAATTTAAAAAAAATAAATAAACAAATAAAACCCATAGAAATAAGCAGAAGAGATTATAATACAATCAAAAGTTAGCGCGTTTAATTTTATGCGACGTTGCCAACTATAATATTGATAGTAGCCTACTTATAATGTTGAGTTTATAAAAAAAATTATGTTCAAATAAATTTTTTATAAAAACTTTTGGCTTTTAATGAACCCACGAGAACTAAATTTTTCTTTCAAAAATTTTGGGTGTTTCCAAATTATTGACAGCTTATTATTTTTACCATCCCCAGCCCATTCCCTTCCCAAGTGACGCCACTGACCACGACCAGTAGATGATAAAAAAAAAAATAATGAACAAAATTTGACCCACTTCTCAATAAGGTTCGCCACATTAGAGGCCTGCTCTACATTCCTACTGAAACCCCCTCTGGCTTAACCAAACCCAAACATAACAATATTTCTTGTTTTATATAATAATTTTAATAAATAATGATCGGTTTTATAGTTAATAAAAATAGAAGCTGAGGATAAATAAAAAGCTATTCAAAACACGCTACTTAGATTTTATGGTATTATTATCATCTACTCTAGTACTCCAGTAATATGCGTATATTATAATAATATAGTATATTATATGTTCAAAAATAAAAAAAGGACTTTTAAATTTCCTTATTTTCGCAAAAGATTTATATAAATTGAAAAGGTATAATCTCTTTTTTATAAAAAAAGCTGTTTATAAATTTAAAATTTATTCTTACCTATAAAATAAGTACCCTAAGCTGGCATTTGGATAAGAGGATTTTGGATTGGATCACTCTTCTGATGGGGAGCTTTTTTATATTTAATATTTAAATTTTAATTCAATTAAGAATTAAATAGGATTTTGAGATTATATTTTAAAATAAAATCCCCGCCCCTCTCTCCATTACTCTTCTATAATATAACATTTTAACAAATTAGAGATTTGAATGATTACAAAATATTTTTTTTTTAATGCAGTGAAATTCTGAGAAAGGGTGGCTCGGGGGTGGATGCTGCAGTGGCCATCGGGATTTGCGAAGGGCTGCCAGCCTTGCAATCCATGGGTCTCGGCGGAGGATGCCTTATCACCATTTACGATGCAGAAACCGGAAAAGCGTACTCTATAAACGGAAGGGAAACAGCGCCAGCTGCGGCCACCGAGGACATGTTCGTCGGCAAACCGGAAGCTTCAATTTTCGGTACTCAGACTTACTTATCTTATCTACCGAATAGCTTTATTTACTACGTATTAAATACGAAAAAAAAAAAAAAGAATTGAGAATATCTTCTTGATTTTTTCCACTTCCATAAACAACGGTTATTTCAAGACATAATTATTAAAATAATCAAACTATTAAAATTACTGTAACAAAATAATAACTATTTATAACTACTAATAATGCAATAATTATTATAAAGTTTCAATTACCAAAAAAACATAGATTCATTATTTTATTTTATGAACTTTGATGTTATATTAATAATAATTATGGTACGTGCATGCAAAGTCTGTGGCAAGTTGGCTTACATATTAATTAACAAATTATAGCTTGTAGTGACACTGAATAAACATATTTCCTTATAATGACAAGATTACTAACAGTATGCAAATATGTACTGAACAAGGAGCAAATGGAAGCCGGTCATTTCCATTCGTATTTTGTAAATAGAAAAAAATGGAATTTCAGTTTATCATTTGAATTTAGAAAATAATAAATACGTAAATGATATATCAAATAAAATATCTCAAAAACGAAAAGAGCTAACAGGTTGAAATTTGATATTTAAGTTTAATACCCCTGACAGGCCCTCGGAGCTTGGCGTAGAGGTTAGCGTGCTAACCTCGTATACCAAACATCGCGGGTTCGGACCCCAGGCAGTCCGATGATTTTATTTAAGCCATTTGGATACCAAATGGCTTAAATAAAAATGCCTGGACCCCAATAAACATATTTATATAATAACGGCTATCGTAAAAAGTCCTATATGGCCTAAGTTGCCGAGAAGACTGTGTGAATGTGTGTGAATGTGAGCGTGAATGGGAAAAAAGTGTGAATGTTTAAAAAAAAAAAAATAATAATACCCCTGGCAACACAAAGCTTTAGAAAATCGGCCAAAGATTACTAGTTCTGTAATTTTCTATTTTTTTTTTTTTTTTTTTTTTTCAAAATCAGCACTAATTATTATTTTCCTCCCCCTTTTTATATTAAAATTCATATATCAATTATTTTTTAATAGAAATGCCTGAACCCCCAATAGATAGACCTATATTCAATACAACGGTTATCGTAAAAGTCTTAAATGGCCTAAGTTGCCGAAGAGACTATGTGAATGTGTGTATGAGTGTGAGTGTGAATGAGAAAAAAGTGTGAATGTTTAAAAAAAAAAAAATTATTTTTTAAGAGCTCTTTAAAATTTTTCCTATTCCCCTTATAATTACAGTATTTAAATAAATTTTATCAAAGTACCTGGTACAGTGAGCGCCACAATTAAGTCCCCACCTGGGAGCTAGAGCCTTAAGTATATGGTATATAGTGAAATAATTTAAAATTTGAAAAGGTAAAATGAAATCATCTGTACCAGATTTTGTTTTACCTTTTTGGTCATTAAAATTATTTCACTATATACAATATACTATACCATATTCTTAAGGCTCTAGCTGCCAGGTGGGGATTTAATTGTGGCGCTCACTGTACTTGGGTTTCGAACCTACTTTTAAGGTTATCAATAGTGGGATCGTCATTATGTTCTACTTTTCAGCCGAAATATTTGGTTATATTATGATCTAATATGCCAGAATCATTTATTTATTTCAATTATGTTTTCCAGTACTATCAGTAAATTAAAAAAAATACCATTGTTGAACGTAATAGTGGCACAATATTAAAAAGTAAGTAATGAGAAATGGCTATTCGAAATAAAAATGAGCTTTTTTGACTTTTACTACTATTATTATTATTTAGCAAGCGATATGACTCTCTAATTTTTATTGAAATAAATAACCTTCACTTTATAAAAATAAACTTGATTTTAAACTAGACACTATTTTGAATAATTAATGATGAATATTAAAAATGAATTTATAGAAAATTCATGCATAAATTCATATCTAAAGTAAAACGGGTTGCCTAACTTTCAGAGAATCGAAGCTGGTTATAAAACAATACGCTTGACGTTTCTCTCAACAAATTTTATTAGCCTATTCATTTATTATTTAATTTTTTACATCTATAGTTTATTTCTTATCAAATAAAATAAATAAATATTTAATCGTGCTCCTATATTTTTATAGAGGGAAAGGCATTCGAAATCACGCTTGGTTCGGGGCAAGAGTACAATTTCAACTCCCCTAAAAATGTTTACGACCGGGAAAATTTTACGAAGAAATAAAAACTCGAATGTTGATGGCCTCCTACTTGTAGGGGCGGAACCGCCTCCCTCCTCCTTCCGGATCAGGATGTAAATGTATTAATTTTGTTTTTTAGAAAATGTATTTATTTTGTGATTTTTTTTTTTTGACTAACAAGTAAGACTGACTGATCTAGTAGCTGGAACGAAATTTCCTTAGATGACGGATATGTCATATCCCCCCCCCCCTCACTTCTCCCCCATATAAGTGATCGATAAACCCACTTTAAATATTTTCAAAGGAATTTGAGAATTTAACAATAATAATTCCGCATCGAATAAAGAACATTAATCATTTTTTCCAATAAAAAAAAAAGATATTGCTTAATAATTTTGATTCCTCATGTTAAAACTTAAAGTAGATGAACTGTGACTGTTTTTTTGCATGTGTTCTTAGGAGGACTGGCAGTAGCTGTGCCTGGAGAGCTACAGGCCTTCTACGAAGCTCATAAGAAATTTGGAAAACTCCCTTGGAAAGATCTGATAGAACCTACGATCCTTTTAGCTAGAGAAGGAATTTCAGTCAGTTGGTATTTGGCAAGTATGATTCAGGACATGAAAGAAGACATCGAGAAAAATCCTTCCTTAAAGTGAGTATTATTATACTGTATATCGTCTTAGAACATTTATTATGAGTAAAGGAAGAAGCACCCACTAGTTCGTGTTAGGTTTCTAGAAAGATCATGAATTTGAGATGAAATGCTTCAGGATTCTTTAAAAACGGACCATGATTTTAAAAAATCTTGAGTTGGTTATCTGTAGATATTTAATTAGAAGAATGGACGGAAAACGCAGCTAGGTGAAGAATAAAAAAAAACTAAATTTTGTTGCCGACGTTTCGAAAGCTTGTCTCACTCATTCCCAGGGCAACCAAATTTTCAGAATTGTACTCTATTCTCACAATTTGGTTGCCCTGAAGATGAGTACGATAAGGTCTCGAAACGTCGGCAACAAAATTTTGTTTTTTTATTCTTCACCTAGCTACATTTTACGTCCATTCTTCACGTTTTAATTTTTAAACAGATTAACAACTCTGCATGCCAGGCCAGCTATAGAGGAGAGGCTTTGGGGCAATTAATCGAAATAACTCCTAGTAGGTTAGTCATACGTATGTGCCTACCCTCCAGGAATCAAACATGAACGAATTTAAGCCTTTTCACTTATCAAGAAATATTAGAAATTCTAAATTTTTAAATTAATTTTTCAAGAAAGAAAAAAATACGAAAATTACCTATGAAATTTATTAGGCTAATACTAGTCTTAAGTGGAAGTTAAAAATACTGTTCTTTAATACTAACGTTAAAAAAAATGTTATGATAATTACTAAATGATGTATACATGATTAGTTTAATGTGATTTTTAATGGATGTCTTTTATCTTTTAACTGGAAAGATAATTTAAAAGTGATTGGAAACTGATAAAATGTCAAGTGCCTTTTCCATCCTCTCCTTGATTTATTTATTGATCGACCTTCATATGAATAAAATATCGTAAACTCGTTTTTTTTCTTAATTTGAAATTCTATATTTATTTTTCATTAAAATCCTAACCGGACGATCAGAATTTATTATTACCATTTTTACTTTCTCTTACCTCTATATATATGTTAATATATATAGAGAGAGAAAGTATTGGATTCATGTCAAAAATTCGATGTCGAGATTTTGATGGATATACACGTTTTGAGGTCCCCTGAATCTAAAAAAGTGGTTTTCGCGACATAGTCTGTCTGTCTGTCTGTGTGTCTGTGTGTCTGTGAACAAAATATCTCAAGAACGAAAATAGCTAGGAGGTTGAAATTTTATATTTAAGTTAGGCACCCCCCTGGCACGTGACACGAAGCTTTTGAACAAAATCGGCCAAAGAGTACTAGTACTTTACTGATGTACTTTTTCAGTTTTTTTCGATTTTCTCTAAATTTGCTCCAACGATTTTTTTTAAATTCAAAAATCAATTATTTTTTAGATTCTCTTTAAAATGTATATTCTCATTTTGGGATTGAAATCTTCTGAAGACCACTTTACTCTTGTTCTCCATAGAAAAGATAAGAGAAATGGTTGCCATGGTAACAAAATATAAATATTTTTCCATACTTATAAATTTTACATCTTGAAAATCGAATGTACCGTACTGTCGGAAACTAAATACATGTCGACACAAAAAATCTGGTGTGACAAGCACAGAATACAACTTTCGATTACCGAAGGTAAGAGAAAGTTGTGTGCTGTGCGCCAGTCACACCAGATTTTTTTACTTTGAGCTGAAATCTAGATATGATCCTGAGTTTAGATAATTGCATAAAAAAAGTTAAGAATAGGGAATTATTTTTTAAATAAATTTTTAAAAAATGTTTGCGAAAAAATGTATATATGGCAACGACAAAAGTCAAAAAGTCGTGTGATGTAGGTTCATTATAAAGTTTAAAATATCTAGAGCAAGAGTGTCTCTAGAGGAAAATTTTGTCTAACACGTAATTTATCGCTAAATACTTTGTTTCCATCGGAAACGCGAAGTTGTCGAATTGTTTTTATATATGTAGGGCATGTCTATTTTTTTGTTAAATTATTTTATTTACCCAACTTTTTCAAGTCATTTATCATTATCATATTATCAAATTATAAAATGTAAATTAACATAGCTTTTTTTATATATCGAAACTTTTTAAAACTTTTATTTTTTGTTATATATTTGAATTTTAGCCAAAAACAGAACTAAGTTAAATATATATGGTATATGGCTTCAATAGTCTAATCTAAAAGTTAAATTTATATCATTCTTATTGTGAAAAATTCAAACATTCTCCCTTGGGATAGATTTCTTTTTTTTAACATATTATCTAAATTTGTAAAGAAAATTTACTTTGACTCTTGAGAAATACCAGCATCGAATTAAATCAATCATTCTTGCAAATTGTATTTTATAACAATTCAAAAGAAATTCTTATTTTATATTATCATCAGTAGAGTATAATGATGAGTTTTTTTTTCCTAAATATCAATTTTATGTTTAACTACCCCCCCCCTTTATTCCCATTTGATATTTCTCAAAAAATCTATACCCCCCCTTTACCGATACACTCCCCCCTCCCCCCCCCCCCCCCCCCCCCCACCATACTTTTTCCATCTTTTAATAAAGATTTTGAATTTTCATTAAAAAAAAAAATGAATAAAATAACAAAAATTGATGGAGGGTAAAGAAACATTTAACAAAATCTTCGTTCGTCCTTAATAAATAAAAAAAAGTAATTTCGTTTTTTACAAGTGCAATATAGAAATATAGCTTATTTATAGGCTATATTTTCTCCAATGGAGAATGGAAAATTATAAGAAGCGAATGGGGTATTCGCCATTTCTTTTTCACTAGAAAAATTTATTTTAAATTTGACATACGAAAACTAGAGAATTTTTATTTTATATTTCATCGTCCTCCTCACCTGGAGCTCCGTGTTTTGGTTTAGGGAGCCACACGGACTATACCGTATAAAAGAGAAAGTATTGAAGGCAGCAATAAAATTAATGCCAAAGGTGAAGGGAAATTTATTGGTTCATTTTTTGATTAAAATATTATTAATAAGATGCATATATTAGTGTAAAAAAGCTGCATACAATTAGTAAGATCTCTAGAAATAATTGTAATTGTATACACATCATTGTTATATTATTGCATGTTCGTATTTTCAGGGGCGCCGGAACGAATTTGAATCAGGGGGGGGGGGGCAAAAAATTTTTTTTAGAAAATTAAAATAATTTAATATGTTCAAATAGTATAAAACAAAAACAAATCTACTATAAAACTTTAAAAATTTTAAATAAAATCACAATTTTAATAAAATTAAAATTTTAAAAAATTTGGAGTGATTTTATCAAACATTTTTGGAAAAAATTTGGAAAAATATGAATTTCTTCTCTTTTAATTTTTTTTAATTTAGAAGATTTTATTTTCAAAAGTAAAAATATATCATTTTTAAAAAAAGAAAAAAAAGAAGAAGAAATCCCCCCCCCCTCCCCCCTTGAGGGGGGGGCGGGGGGGGCGGCACCCCCCCCCCCCCCCCTTCCCCGCCCCTATGGGTTTTTTTTTTTTAAAGAAAGAGGGACCAATAAATTTTGTCCGAAACTTCGGCTTTGGGTCTCTTTTTTTATTGTCCCCTGTACTTTTTCTTGACGATTCAAAACTCAACAGCAACTACTCCTAGAATAATACAAATTTATAGATTGGGAAGACAAGGAGAATAAAAACAGCCTCTTCTCTACTCTCTCACCACTTAAATTTTTTGCAAATATTTATGTACAGTACCTATACAGGGGACATCCTCAGCGTATATATGATAATTTTTCAGAGAGATTGTCAAAATTACAGAATATTTAGAGCGCATGGGCCTAGTGTCTGCTCGTTTTTTTTTTTTTACCAGAATACTGTTTTTTTAATCGTTGCACAATCGGAGGATTATTGTGCTTGCTTAAAGGCGCAGAGTTTAATGAATTAAAATTTTATTTTCAGGATTTATTGGAAACTGATGATCAATTGCACTAATATTGGTTTCGGTTGATCATGCGCCCATCATCAGATGATTAAATCCTGTTTTGTAAATACAGATTGAAATTATTTTACATAAGATAAATTATTGAATATGCCTATATAATTTCATAGGTACCAATTCGGTGCTCGACGTCATAAAAACTCTACTTTCTGGTAAAAAAACGACCAGAACAAAGCCCATGCGCTCTAAATCTTCTGTATTATTTTATAATTTTGACAATTTCAAATTGGGGGTGTACCCGTATAGGTACCGAAATATTTGAAATAAATTGAAGTGATGAGAGAGAAGAAGAGGCTCGTTTTATTCTTCTTATCTTCCAGATGTGCGATACCCAGCTTTACACACATACTGAAATTTTTATCTTATCTTTGTCTACACTTATTAAAAATAAGCCAAAAATTACGAGTAACTTGCTTTCTCATCTTTATTTTTTTATTAAGGATTTTAAAAGAAAATATTTTCTTGATTAGAATTTCATCCCAATAAATGAAAAAGACCACAAACATACATTCAAAAACAAAAACAGCGTGAAAAATAAACACAGCAGCTTAGTATCCTTGACACAATGATACATAACACCAGTGAGTGGGGGGTGACTTGCACAACCCCAAACTACAACCGATTAGCCTCCGGAAACAAATGGGGAAGCATACACATAGACAGGTATATATGACTGTTATATACGTGTATGTAATGAGAAATAATAAATAAGAACAATTTAAAAACGTCATCTGATTAGAGTGAAATTATTTTGATAGGGGGGGGGGGGGGGGGAGGGAAGAAGATTGGGTTTCCTGGTGAATCAAATAAAAAAACTAATTATTTATTTCCTATGAAGTTCAACCCTGTCCTTATTTATTCTAATTTAAATATACAAATAAAACACTCCGTTATTTGTTTTGAATTTCGATCCTGGCTGTCATCTTCAGTAATCTGTATTTTAATTTATAAAATGTTTCAACGAGATCGAAACTACATATCAATTATTACTAATAAATTAATAATGTCGATCAGAACCAGAGGCCTCAATGAGGGGGGGAGGGGGCAAATGCTCCAAGGGCTCTGATTTTTTTTTTTTAATTTTATATTCAAAATAAAATATTTCAAAATACGTGTAAAATTAAAAAATCTGGCGACATATATTTAGTTCCCGAAAGTACGAAACATTTGAATTCAGATGTAAAATTTATAAGTATGGGAAAATATTTATATTTTGTTACCATGGCAACCATTTCTCCTATCTTCCCTGTGAAATACAAAAGTAAAGTGGTCTTCAGAAGATTTCAATTGCAAAATGAGAATATACATTTTAAAGAGCATCTAAAAAATAATTGATTTTTGAATTAAAAAAAAAAATCGTTGGAGCAAATTTTGAGAAAATCGAAAAAACTGAAAAAGTACATCAGTAAAGTACTAGTACTCTTTGGCCGATTTTGATTAAAAGCTTATTTTTCCGGTCCCGGGGGGTGTTTAACTTAAATATAAAATTTCAACCTCGTAGCTCAATTCCTTCATGCTTAAAATTGAACCCCCCCCACCACACACACAGACACACAGACAGACAGACCATGTCGCGAAAACCACTTTTTTGGATTCAGGGGAGCTCAAAACGTGAAGATCCATCAAAATCTCGACATCGAATTTTTGACATGAATCCAATACTTTCTCTCTATATATATATTACATATATACATAGGTAAGAGAAAGTAAAAATTAATTAAATTAAATATTTTTTGGTCAAATTTGAGATACCTATTTGTAAGTAAATTAAAAAAAAAAAAAAGTTGGCCTCCTAAGAAAAAGTCGAAATGACGCTTCTGATCAGAACAGGAGGTGAACCCTTGAATTCCATGACAAGCGAGAATTTCACCTCTGTGCAAAGGCTGAAGGCTGAATTTATAGTTAAAATATATTTCTATACATAGAGAGAGTATAAAAGAACATCTAGTTTAAATATTCATAGAAAAGAATATTAAACAAATACTATTTATTTATTCTATATATGCTCGTTATCAAAGGTGAAGAAAAATTTGAAATTTCACATTTCATTTATTTATTTCCATTTAACTTTAAAATAAATAAATTGAATTTTTTTTACTTCAAAGAGAAAATGGCTTATAACACATTTGTGTTCAATAAAAAAAAAAAAAAAAACGATTCGACACCTTTATACCAGAAATTCGATATTGATTTTTTGATTAAAAAAAAAAAGTTTAAAAGAATTTAAATGCCTCCATCGTCGTTTATTTTAAATTACAGAAATAATTCAAGACCTATGAATAAATTAGTGTTTAAATAAATTGATAAAAAAAAATATTCAATAAAATCAAATTTTTTTTTTTAGTCTAATATGAATGTTGTACGTAAAATAAATTTTATATTTAGTTTTGTGATTTGGTAATGTAAATTTGTGTCTGGTTGTATAAAGACTTTATAGCTTTTCCAATCACACTCAAGTTTTACGATGGTATTAATATTTATTAAAACATAAAACGTTAGTCTTTTTTTTAAAAAAAAAGCTCCCACTGTGAGTATATAACATGCCAGGAATTCGTTGGATGGATGGGAAACCATCTGGGAATTTCAGATAAGAAAAAATCGTTTAATAATTTTAATATACTACGGCCTTTGGTCACGAAGAGAGTGCAATAAGTATAGGGAAAGCATTATTAGGGCGAGAACAATGCAATTCTACAAAAAACTTTCGATCGTCCCATAACTGAATGTCTAAAATTATAAGATTGGAGATATTAATTGAATTTTACACTAAAGAACACCTAAAAATAATTGATTTATGAATTTTAATCAAAATCCTTGGAGCATAGGCGTAGTCAGGGGTAGGGGTTCAAACCCCCCCCCCCCCCCCATGGGACCCAAGCCATGACTAGATATTTAAGCTCTATAATACAAATTATTTTTCAAATAGAGTAAGAGAAAGTAAAATATAATAATTTACTCTGGAAATGATTTATAAATGCCCTAAAATAATCTTACATTTTTCAAATGTTGAAAAAAAATTTTTGAAACCCCCCCCTCCCATCAAAAATTTCTGGCTACGCCTATGCCTTGGAGTGAATTTTGAGGAAATAGGAAACCTCAAAAAGTACATCAGTATAGTACTTGTACTTTTTGGCCGATTTTGTTCAAAAGCTTCGTGTTATGTAGGTACCTGGAGGCAGGGCCGGATCTAGGGGGAGGGGGGCATGGGTGCATGTCCCCGGGCGGCAGATATCAGGGGGCGGCTTTAAAGAATGATTTACTAAAAAAAAAAGGTAAAATGATATGAATTTTATATTGAAAATTTTAAGGAGAGGGCGACAAATTAAATTTTGCCCCCCCCCCCCTAAAAAATCTCCTAGTTCCGGCTCTGCCTGGAGGGTACCTAACTTGAATATCAAATTTCAATCTCCCATCTTTTTTTCTTCTTGAGATATTTTGTTTATATTGCGGCACCGACTTTTTTATACTCAGGGGCCTCAAAACTTGTATTTCCATCAAAATCGTGACTTCAAAATTTTGACATGAATTCAATACTTTTCCTCTCTCTTTCTCTATATATTTTAAAAAATTTTTAGCTAAAATGTCCCTTTTAAAATAAAAGAAAAGAAATCCACCATTTTATTTTTTGTTTTCTCTCTATTTTGATTGGCTATTTTAAAGGACGAATAAGAAATAGATCTATTTAATTATTTAATGATTTGGGAGGAGTTAAATTCCTTTTATAAAGAAATTCCTTTTTTTCCGCCTTCTTTTTTCTAATAAATCCCTCCCTCAATCATAAAATAACTAATAGACAATCTTCATAGGTTCTGTAAATTAACCAATCACAAGGCGACGGACGAATTTTTCCCACTCACGTATTTGAATTTTTAGATTTCACCCCCCCCCCCCCCACCCATCACATTTGTCAAATAGGACCGTTTTAAGATATCCTAAAGGCGAAGTTAGGCAGAGAAAGAATGGGCATGGACTTCTCTCTCTCTATAGACAAGTGGAATAAGTGAAGAGAAGGGTGGGTCGAAAAAAATTAATCTCTCTCTCGGAGCGGGGTTAGAGCCCCGATAACCCCCCCCCCCCTTTTTTTCCTTAGGGCCACGCCTACTTCCTAATAATAAGAATTAAAAAAAAAAAAAATTCCCTCCCTCCTGGGGAGAGTTTGTTTTACTCGACAATTTCGGACATAATAACACTATTTAGTGTATTTAAATTTAATTTCTTTAATTATACGAGTATAAGTCGGAATATTTTTTTTTTACTATTAATTTTTTATACAATTTTTTTGAATGCTATTTTAAATAGCCTCCGCTTAATTTAACTGGATTTGTTAAATGGTGTTCGTTTGCGTGGAACAATGAGCATACTTTTTTTGGTCTTTTAGCATCTTGGACTCTCTAGTCATTGACGATATAATTTATTATACCAATGTTCTATAAAAAAACGTTTTGTCTGTATGCATTAAATCATGAGAACATTGATATTTTTTTTTTTAAACTTTAACTAATTTTCAAAATATAACGAAATAATGCATTATAATTTCATAGGGCGTAGTTTGAAAACCAGCTTCTATTTAAAATAAAACCTATTAGCCGGAAATATTCAAAAATATTTTTTATATGAAATACTGCATTTTTGACGGTGATCATATTTGTTTATTATTTTTGAAAATATTTTAATTTCGGTTAAATTTATTCCGAGTAGTCTGTCTGTTTTCGAGGGTTCATGTGTGGCATATTTGATAAATCGATTTCCCTTGCTCAAACACACGCTAATTTTCATTCATTGCGATCCCGTCGAATGGGCACAGAGTAAGAGCACTGCTCTTTTATGGCCATTTAAAAAAAAAAAAGTCAGCCTTTTTATTAAATTAAATTTTTGACGAGCCTGGCTCTGGTCTATTTCCGGGTGACAGGCGTCTTTAGAAAATGAATGAAATTGAATTAGATGAGGAAGATGAAATATGATACGTTTGGTAAATTAAAAAATTTAATATTTTTTTTTAATTTTAAGGTATTTCCCTAATTATGTAATTATTTTATAAAAGCCGCGCAGCATGACTTCGGCGGGCTTCGCGTCTACCCTGGACTGTTCCCCCTCCCTCCACTTTCCTTTATAGATTTTCACGAATTAATGATTTTTGGAAAGCTAAAGAACTATAGAATATCATCTAAATATCAGGGGTCAGAAAAATTGTATGTATGTAGGCGGCCTACTGAAAAAATTCGATTTTTCTAAACTTTTAGCCGTTTGCTTATCTGTTAATTTTTAAGGAGTGTCGCCTTAAAAAAATCCAGGTAATTTAAAATAAGAGCGCATTTTTTATTAAAATTTTTTTTCTATTGCTCTAAAATTTGAGGTGATGGGGCAAAACTGATGGCATTCTTGGAATTAGCGCTATCCAAATAGCCAGGAATGGAATAGCTTCAAATACTCGGACAACAAAAACACTCTTCCCCTGTGTAATTATACTAATATCTGATTAATGCGTTAATGTTCAAACAAGTGAAGATAAAAGAGAAATAAGTAAAAAGCAAAACACTAAATATTCCTAGTATAAATATAAATTACATAAAATCTTGAGGAAGGATGTGAAAATGCAGGCAGCCAAAAATAAAACACTCTCAATTCCCTTTGAATGTCCAGACGTTTCGGGCAAAATTTATTCGCCCATCCTCAGTGAACTCTAAAATAGAATACATTTAAGTTATGTTGATAATACAATGACAGATGACAATTTTCATTATTAATGAGACTCACATTCTAGTGGGAGAGAGTTAAGTGTGATTTACGATGGGGGCTGAGTGAGAACATGATGTGTTTCATTTTAGAACCGAAATGTTGTATATAGTTTTTTGTGGATTTTTAAAATTCTTTTTAATTAACAACCTTAAAATAAATTAAATCATGTGCGTTGTGTTTTTCGATCTCACTAAATATAAACAAATATTGTTCAAAAGGCGTATAAGTAGGTATTATATAAATTAATTCCATTATAATGTTAAATTTTAATTACTTGACGAAATAAATAACATCAATCTAATATTCAATTCATTCTAATATCTTCAATCTAATATTAAATGGATAATCCCTATTAAAAACAGAAATTATATTGAATATGAATGGCTAAATACATATAAAGAGAAAATCATTTGGCTTTCTTCACATTACTTGATTGTATCTTGACTATGAAAATAGCAAAAAGTTTTAATATCAAAAACTCATATATCATCATATTGTTATATAAAATAGAATACGTAGTAGAATCTAACAACCACTATGTATATCAAAAGAGACTTAACTCTCTCCCACTAGAATGTGAGTCTCATTAATAATGAAAATTGTCATCTGTCATTGTATTATCAACATAACTTAAATGAATTCTATTTTAGAGTTCACTGAGGATGGGCGAATAAATTTTGCCCGAAACGTCTGGGCATTCAAAGGGAATTGAGAGCTGCCTGCATTTCCACATCCTTCCTCAATATATTTCCAGCCATTAAATATAATTACATAAAATCTATTATAAAATTCAATGTGATTATTAATCACCTCTGTTTCTCTTGTAAATTTAAATAGTGAAATCAATTATGTTATAATCCTTTGTAGAATAAGTTCACAGTTCTAGCTATTGAATATTTAAAGACATTTACACCTAGAGAGAGAGAGCATCAGTTAGTCAATTAGCAGGTGTAAAGTTAGCATTAGTCGGGCTTAATTAATGGCAATCGCAATGTTTCCTGTTAAGTAGTCACAAAATAGCTTTTGCATTCATTTACTAGAAAAGTTTTCTCCGCGGTAATCAAACGTAAAATTAAAATGAATTATTGAAACAGTAAATTTAGGCTATAATAAAAATTTAAAATAATAGTGAGAGCGACTTTCAAATTTATTGTCTAACTTTAAGTTTAATGCGCTTTTTTTTTGGAATCTTGACATTTGAACGGAGCTTTTGTGAAAAGTGCCATTGATGTGGCTCTAAAGAGAGACTTGATTGTCGGTACTTTGCAATAAAGATGTTATAATTTTCCCAAACCTGTTTCCAAGAGGAGTGCGATTTGTTTTTTTTAATGGACAATATTTTAAAGATAAAAATGAGATTGTTAAAGATAAGTGAACGAAAAATTATAGCCGGCAAATCTCTAAGATAATTTTAATAAAAAAAGAGTGTTGAATAAAATATAACTAAATTTTTCGTCTGCTATTTAATTTTTATGAAAATTAGTGGCACAGTGAGAGAGTGAGTAAATGAAAAATGAGTTAAACGGTGTAAGATGTGAGGGAAAATTCATTTCAATTTACGATGGGAATTTACGGTGGGAATCCAAGCGGCACCTCCCCCCACCCTCTAAATATAAGCCAGATATACACTATTACGGGATCAGCTGTTAGACTAGCCTGCCATCTATTGCAAGAATGCTGAACTAATTTGACAGTTGATTTTTAAATAAATCATCTAATCTTATTTTAAAAATTTCTTAATTGATATGTGATTAATAATAACAATAAATTCATTTTTAAATTTTAAAAAAATTAAAGATTATTGGGACAGATTGTTTTTTTGTATTTGCTTGATAACAAAAAAATTAATTTCATTAATTTTTTTATAAATCATTAAAAAAATTATAGCTCGATGTCCCAATAAACTCTTATGAATTTAATTCATTTTTAAAAAAACCGCATTGAAAAATTCCTTATAATAGTCTAGTTTTTTTTTTTTTTGAATGATAGAAACTGAAAAAAACATTGCAAATCATAAATAAACTCCTGAAAAAAGAATAATTTTAATTATTCATGCTTTCTACAGTAAACTCCTAAAAGTGTTTAAGCATAATTAGAATAAACGACATAGGCTATTTTTTAAAATCTAAAAAAAAAAAGTTTAGCGCAAATGATTGCCAATAAATTTGTCCAATGTTGTTTTTAATTACGTCATTTAAGGTGATTTTTTAAAGCTTATCTGTCATTAACTTTTGATTGAAAAATAATTAATATCTCTTCTCCAATCATAAAACCAAATATTGATTTTGATGCATATTTTAGTTTAATAATTCTAGCAGAAAAAAAAATCCCGATCACCGAATCAATTTGTCGATTTTAATGTTTACATGTTTTGAATAAAAGATAGGTATACAAACTACAATGACTAGAACCCGAACCAGTGACCCGTGGCTCAGAGGGTAGGCATATGGAGAAGATCCTGTCCCCAGCGAGAAAAATTTAGTTCAATTGAATTAGGACTACCAATCATTTGAAATAAATAGGGTCTAAATGGCCTTGGATGCCGAAAATGATCTTAAACAAAAAAAAATCGAACCTGCACTGTCTTTATTTCTAAGTTAGTTTTTTAAGTAAATATTTACATATAATAATAGCGGAGTATCCGTCTGTCCGTCTATCTGCCCGTCCGTCTGTTTGACCAACTGGAATTTTGAAACCATATTTTGCATTCTTATAAAGGAAGTTATGGAGAGTGCAGAAAAAATACGCGGGTCCCGAAATTCCTATAACTTTTTGAGTTATTAATTCCTAAAGGTATGATTTCTCCCATAGGAAAGGTATGGGTCGTTTTGATAACTTACCTACCCCAACATTAAAATAGCCTCCCTATAGTGTTTGTCCTTCAGCTATTTTAATGCTGAAGGACAAACACCATGTATTTCCCCATAGGGAGCCTATTTTAATGTTGGGGTAGGTAAGTTATCAAAACGACCCATTCTATGAATGTAAACAAATCTTCAAGCAGGCAATGGATTGGAATATATAGTAATAATAATTTTCTTTCCAAGCCGGGCTTGGTGTAGGGGTTAGCGTGCTAGCCTCATATACCAAAAGTCGCTGGTTCGGACCCCAGCACAATGGTCCGAATTGAAAAAAAAAGGCCAAAATGAAAAAAAAAATGAACTTTAGAATACAAGAAAACCCCAAGCATTGGATACATAAATGTTAAGAAAAAAGAAATTATATATAATATTTAAGATATTATACATATCGCGTACGTGAGCCGCGAAATTTATACAATTAAATATTTACCAAATTCATATATCCGAAAAAATAAGGGTGTGCCGCCGGGAGTCGAACCACGGATCCACCGATTTGCGCTCAGTGTGCCCTTACCACTAGACCACAACAGCAGGTGCTGTGGTCTAGTGGTAAGGGCACACTGAGCGCAAATCGGTGGATCCGTGGTTCGACTCCCGGCGGCACACCCTTATTTTTTCGGATATATGAATTTGGTAAATATTTAATTATTATAAATGTTAAGGTCAACCAACTTCCACCAAATTTGTTGGGGCTTAACCTTGATCTAAGTAGTTGAAATTTCATACTTCATCTCTTTCGATTCATTAGCTGGGCATACACGGAGAGGTAGAACCGTCGGTTTTGACCGTGCCGGTCCAAACGCACGGATTTATCTTTACGTTAGTGGGCGAGCACGCGCCAGTTTTGACCGCCACGCATCAATCTAACAGATTGGACTGCGGTCCAAACTCACGATCCGATCTTTTCGTTAGTGGGCGAGCACGCGCCAGTTTTGACCGCCACGCATCAATCTAACAGATTGGACTGCGGTCCGAACTCACGGACTGATCTTTTCGTTAGTGAGCAAGCGACAGTTTTGACTGCCACGCATCAATCTAACAGATTGGACTGCGGTCCGAACTCACGCTCTGATCTTTTCGTTAGTGGACAAGCGACAGTTTTGACCGCCCCGGACCATCTCTTTAAGTCGCGATTTTTGGAGGGGGTAGGGGAGGACATGTTACTTCAAAAATTTTTTTACAAATTTATTTTTAAAGAAAATAAGTTATCCCTCCCCCTATTAATTAATTAAGCTATTAATATGTTCTAAAATATTTTAGTTAATCACCATTCACAAAAACAAATTTATTATTATTATTTTTTTTAAATATCGTTTAAGGTCATGGCAAATTAGGATACAAATATTATATAGACCTAGCATTTTACTCGGGAGAAAGTCTAGTTTCTGAATATACAAAAAAAAAAAATCTGGTGTGACTGGCGCACAGCACACAACTTTCTCTTACCTTCGGTAATCGAAAGTTGTGCACTGTGCTTGTCACACCAGATTTTTCGTGTCGACATGTATTTAGTTTCCGACAGTAGGGTACAATTGAATTCAAGATGTAAAATTTTTTTTTTTTTTTTTTTTTTTTAAACACTCACACTTTTTTTCTCATTCACACTCACACTCACACACACATTCACACAGTCTTTTCGGCAACTCAGGCCATATAAGACTTTTTACGATATCCGTTATTATTAAATATACATATATGGGGTCCAGGCATTCTTATTTAAGCCATTTGGTATCCAAATGGTTTAAATAAAATAATCGGACTGCCTGGGGTCCGAACCCGCGACGTTTGGTATATGAGGTTAGCACGCTAACCTCTATGCCATGCCCCGAGGGCGATGTAAAATTTATAAGTATGGGAAAATATTTATATTTTGTTACCATGGCAACCATTTCTCCTATCCTTCCCTATGAAATACAAGAGTAAAGTGGTCTTCAGAAGATTTCAATCGCAAAATGAGAATATACATTTTAAAGAGCATCTAAAAAATAATTGATTTTTGAATTTTAAAAAAAATCGTTGGAGCAAATTTTGAGAAAATCGAAAAAAACTGAAAAAGTACATCAGTAAAGTACTAATACTCTTTGGCCGATTTTGATTAAAAGCTTATTTTTCCGGTCCCGGGAGGTGTTTAACTTAAATATAAAATTTCAACCTCATAGCTCAATTCCTTCATGCTTAAAATTGAACACACACACACACACCCACACACCCACACACCCACACACCCACCCACCCACACACAGACAGACCATGTCGCGAAAACCACTTTTTTGGATTCAGGGGACCTCAAAACGTGAAGATCCATCAAAATCTCGACATCGAATTTTTGACATGAATCCAATACTTTCTCTCTATATATATATTACATATATACATAGGTAAGAGAAAGTAATTATAGGTTATGTAAGAAAAAAATATTGGCCCTCTTTCTAAAGCGCCCCCTAATGGTCCGATGTTTACCAAAAGCTTTTCAGTTCTTGACCTTTACATCTAGTTTATGTGTGCAAAATACCACAGACATACACACAGACATCATTCCAAAAACTACTTAAATGGACTCAGGGAACCTTAAATCCTATTTTGGCAGCTTCAGAATCAGATAATTAAAGATTTTATTTAAAGGAGAAGAAAGGATTAATTACTTTTTTTTTAAATAATTTTCTATTTCCATTTTTCTTGGAAATTCCAATGGATTCTTGACTTGATCTGTCTAGTCGGCAGGCAAAACTTTCGTCAAGACGAAAGTCCACGGATTTGGTCAAATCAGCGGTTAAAACTGCCGCGGTCCAAAGATTTTGCCCATACACGTACGGTTTGGCCCGTGGCGGGCCAACTATACGGGTTTATCTGCGGGTTTTTCCTTTACGTTTGTGAGTGATGACGGTTTTAACCGTGGCGGTTTTAACCGTGCCGGTTTTAGCCGGCCCGGCAGACTGGTCCGCCCCGGTCCAACCCGACAGATCAAACTCTCCGTTTTTTTAAACGAAATTGATAATGACGGTTTTAACCGTGGCGGATCGACCCGACAGATTGGTCCGCCCCGGTCCAACCCGACAGATCAAACTCTCCACTTTTTACCAAATTGACAACGAAAGTTTTAACCGTGGCGGATCGACCCGACAGATTACCGCCCCGGTCCAACCCGACAGTTCTACCTCTCCGTGTATGCCCAGCTATTGTTTCTTGAATGCTTAAAATGGCGTTAAATTTTTTTTTTTTTTTTTTTTTTTCAAAACGTACATAAATTTTTCCTTTTAAGATGCATAAGTAAAAGGTCCCGCATTATCCCACTCTATCGAAAACATTTTTAGTTGCTATAGTGCAGGTAAAAGAAAACTGTAAATACCTTCACCTCAAACTACCTCCTTTAAAAAATTTTCAATAAACACCAACAAAATTCATGGCCTAATAAAATTTTTTTTTTAAATAATTATCTAAATCATTGTTTTATAGTAATTCTATAATTTTTGCTATAGGTTTTGTCCCGAGGTCTTTCTGATCTATCTAGTTCTAAGTTCATCTTAAAACGATTTATTTTAAAAGCAAAGAGCAAATTAGAGAGCAGATAAAGTAAAAGAAATCTTTATTAAACGTCCCAATGAATGCAATGGCGAGATTGATCGCTCTAAAAAGACGAGAGAGAGAAGTAGAGACCCTTGGATTCAAAACTCTCCTCTTTTTAGTAAGAGAGAGTCCATCTTGTTGCCAAGATTGATAACGTTTAACAAAAGACCGTGTTTTTTTGTGAATTCAGGGAACTGCTTACTAGTCCGGACACAGGAGAGCTACTAGTGGAGGGTGAGCTTTTGCGAAGACCGAAATTGGCAGAAACTCTAGAGGCAATTGCAACCCAAGGCCCTGATGCATTCTACAATGGCCCTTTGACGGAGGCCCTCGTGAACGAAATTCAGAGTGCGGGCGGCATCATAACTACCTCCGATTTTCACAATTACAGGTAAATAGAAGACTAATGAATTTCAAAAAATTCTCTTGTTGATTTTTTAAAAAATAATTCGCTCCTTGATGCTATCACTATTTATTTTTATTTTTATTCGATGCTACTATATTAGGCTAGTATAAGCAAAAAAACTCGTCAAAAAAATCTGGTAAGACAGTACAACTACACAAAAACAAGAAAAAAAGTTTTTTCTCCTCTGAACTTTATTATTCCCGAGTCTAAAAACAAATTCTAGTTTTGACCTCAGAAGCCTCCATTCCTTTGATGTTTTATTTGCTGCTCAGAAAGTAACTCTACTTTAACACTCAAAACCCTCATTGAAGACTATGAGGTTTAAATATGAATTACTGATTGATTTGAAATCCTAACTGTGACCTCTGAAACTCTCATGTATCAGGAAGTTGTAGCTGGAACTTAGAAAAAAAGAGAATATAATATGAAATGATAAAAAATATTCTATGCAAAATTGGATGAGTTTAAAAATTAAAAACTTGAAATTGTTTAAACCATTCGATTTGGCTATAGAATATTCCTATACATAAAAGGAGTGGGGGTAAATTTTATGGGAATTACATCATTTGAGGTTTTTGAGGTTCAAACCCGTATAGAATAATTTTTATATGGTTTGAAGTTTTTGAGGGTCAATTGTAGATTCCTCAGTTCTGGTTTAAACCTCAAAGTTGTAAAACCGTCCGTAAGTAGGTTTTTGAGGTACAGACTGTGATTACTTTTTAAGTTGAATCCAATCTCCAAAAAATTAAACTGACCCTCGAAAACCTCACTGAAGATTTTCAGGTTTAAATATGAATTTATGACCGAAACTGAGAATTAATTCATCAAATTATAGCAAATTAGTTATTGTATCATATGAAATTTTATTTATTTTTTTTACTTTCTCTTACCTATGTATATATGTAATATATATATAGAGAGAAAGTATTGGATTCATGTCAAAAATTCGATGTCGAGATTTTGATGGATCTTCACGTTTTGAGGTCCCCTGAATCCAAAAAGTGGTTTTCGCGACATGGTCTGTCTGTGTGTGGGTGGGTGGGTGGGTGTGTGTGTGGGTGGGTGTGTGTGTGTGTGTTCAATTTTAAGCATGAAGGAATTGAGCTAGGAGGTTGAAATTTTATATTTAAGTTAAACACCTCCCGGGACCGGAAAAATAAGCTTTTAATCAAAATCGGCCAAAGAGTACTAGTACTTTAGTGATGTACTTTTTCAGTATTTTTCGATTTTCTCAAAATTCGCTCTAACGATTTTGATTAAAATTCAAAAATCAATTATTTTTTAGATGTTCTTTCAAATGTATATTCTCGTTTTGCCCTCAAAATTGTTTGAAGCACACTTTACTCTTGTGCTTCATAGGAAAGATAGGAAAAATGGTTGCCATGGTTACAAAATATAAATATTTTCCCATACTTATAAATTTTACATCTGAATTCAAATATTCCCTACTGCCGGGAACTAAATACATGTCGACACAAAAAATCTGGTGGACAAGCACAGTACACAACTTTCGATTACCGAAGGTAAGAGAAGTTGTGGTGTGACAGTCACACCAGATTTTTTAACTTTGGAAAAAAAATCAAAATGTAAAAAATGTATCAACTAGACCCGGAATCCCCTAAAATTGTTTAAAATTTCCCATATTATGATTTTTCTATTCAACGAATAAATAGTATAGAATGAATAATAAAAAAAATGTATTCCTTAATGAGATAAATTTTAATTTTAATTAAGAGAAAAGATTTATCTATGTAAATTAAAGAAACGTTCATTAGTCATTAATACGTGGCTTTCTTTTCTTGAGACAATTATATCCAGGGAGATAAGTTCAAAAAAAAAAAAATGAATCAGAAATTAAAACTTCTGAGAAAAAAAAATGACAAATGAGTTGGGATAAGATCAACTTTATAAAGCGGTTTCATTTTTATACTCCAATTAGCGTTAAATTTTAACTTTTCATAAAAGGGTATTTATTTATTTGACATTTTTATGAGTTCAATTATATTTTTGTATTTTGTGGTAAAGTTGGGTTATTTTTGTAAGATAATAAAGAAAATTTTTCTTGTAGGGGAGAGTGTTGTTGTACCTTTGACTCTCTTATACCTTTGAGCACTAATGCATGGGGATATCTAGAAATTGAACAGGGATGTTATAGGTACTAGTTTACAGACCTGCCAGAGAAATACACTGTCGAACTTTTGAAAATAAAAGCTGGCTTATTTAGAAAAGAAATAACTTTATCTATTTTCACTACTAAAATGTAAGTATTTTATACATTTGTTTTTGTGTTGTGAGCTTTGAATGTTACTAGTTTTAAAGGTGAAACGTGTGAAGGTTGTTATTTGCTTCTTATCGTGTAACTTCTCTTAAAATTTTGAACCTGTCATTATAATCATTCTTTCATAATTTGTCACAAAATGACAGAATATAGGCTACTGGTGTTGTACCTTTGACCAGTCCAAAGGTACAACATCATACATGTACAACAATTAAAATGGTTGGAATTGAATAATTTTATTTTTTTAATACAACAATATGTTGTACCTTTGACCACTGTGTGAAAAATGTTCTTTATTAAAAAAAAAAGTTTAAAACTTTTGTTTGCCTTCAAAAAATTTCAAAGTGAAAACTGGTTAAAGGTACAACAAAACACCTTCCCCCACTTTGTGGATAATAATCCGAAATGACAGCAACAATGATGATAATTTTTTGATTTTTTTTTCTTCTTGACGAAAATTTTAGGTTAGGTATTTTATCTAAAATTTTCTTTCCTCTTTTTCACTTTTCAAGTGAAAAAAATTTAAATCTTTGTTGAATTTTTTTGTACCTAATCAAATTTATCTAATTTAAATGTTCAACAGCGAAATACCTGAAAGAAACTACGGTGAAATTTTAGAATAGGCCTATTATTACCTGAGAAATAATGGAAGGATCTATTCCTGGGAACTCCAGAGGGCTTACAAAGCTTTCCGCCCCACCCGATCAAGTCTCCCAAGACCCGGGGTCCCCCCGCATCGCGGGGTTTTCGGGGGTGTACGTTACGCCACTGGGAGATGGCCACTTAAAGGAGGCGGAGTTATGTACTCAGAGAGAGGCTTTCGAAAGGCTGGTTACTGATATTATTTTTGAAAAGAGCATGTTTAAAAATGAAAGAGAGTTAATTTTGTAGTAACTTAAAAAAAAAATTTCTAAAATTAGGAAAAGAAATTTTCTCACTCCTCCCCTTTAAGGTTGCTCACGCATTGCTATTTTATTCTTCGTATTTTTAGATGCTTATTTTCATGTTCATCTCTACTTATATTAATAATTCCTTTTGTTAAAAGAAAATGCGCTAAAAAGAGAAAAATAGATCCTTTATGTCATTCTCCCATGAATCAGTCAATATTCTGCCCACAACAAACATAACGAACCTATTCTATTTATTATTAAATTATTTTCTCTCTTTAATCTCCCTAGGTCTAATAAATTTGTCAATAAAATAAACCATGATATTCGAATTTGTGCCTCACTTTTAGAGGGACGTTGAATGGATTAATTCAGTTTGATAGTCCCTAAAAACCCTATTATTATCATCGGCGAGGTAGAAAGTTAACTCAATAATTAAAATAACACTTTTGCGGTTTGTCCACTTTCATTTGTGCATAATCAACAGATACATAAAATTTGAACTCGAGTGGGTGGTTCACGATTTGAATCAACAAGCTGGATCAATGACAGCCGAGCTCTGTGGTACATACATAAACATTCTTTTTGAATGCGATATGACGGCATGCAGAGAACAGATAAGCAAAAAGACTTCAAACGGATCCGATTAAGAATTTAATAAACGGTATTCATTTGCTTTGCGGATTTCAGGCGGAAATTAAGAATAAAAATATTTTTTTTTTATAGACTTTCTTCTCAAGAGCTATGAGAGAGGCATGACTATTTATTTTTATCTTAGAATTAGCATATATTTTGGAGTTTATGCTTTCATCATTAATAGAATTTGATTTTCGGTTTAACTGTGGTTTAATTGTAAATATTACAACGTTTAGGCCCCTCATTCTGTGGTCTTCTTCAGGTGCAATTCAGTTAAGATTACAAAGATTATTACATCTGTTACAATCTCTTCTGAATTAATTGAGAAACCAAGATGGCTGCATCCAGGGCCGGAACTAGGAGATTTTTTAGGGGGGCAAAATTTAATTTGCCGCCCACTCCTTAAAATTTTCTATACAAAATTCATATCATTTTACCTTTTTTTTAGTAAATCTTTCTTTAATTGCCGCCCCCTGATATCTCCGCCCGGGCAACGCACCCACTCCCCCCCCTAGATCCGGCCCTGGCTGCATCATCTCAATGTCCACGCCATCTGCATTGCATGAACGATCGCCAGATAGCGCGCATATCGAGATGAGGCAGCCATCTTGGTTTCTCAACTAATTCAGATGAGATTGTCACAGATGTAATAACCTTTGTGATCTTAACTGAATTGTACATAAAGAAGGTCACAGAATGAATGGCCGAAACGTTGAAATATTTACAAATAAACCATAGTTAAACCGAAAAATCAAATTCTTTTATTAGCATAAGTTAAGACTGAAAAAGCTCAATACCAATTTTAGGAGCGAAGAGCGGTTTAGAAACAATTATCAAGTATTTATTAATAAAAGAAAAAAATCACTCAGTATTGGAAATACTCGGTGTATAGAAGAATTAAAATTTTAATTAGTATTTATTTTTTTTCTAATTTTACTTCCCAAAAAGCAATATTGCTTTGAAGTTTAAAAAATTGGCGTACAAATATTTGAAATTCAAAGCACATTCGTGGCATTTCACTACACAAAGAATTTAATATAACATCTATTTATATAAAAAGCTTTTAAACGTAAAAAATAACAACATTAAATAAAACCAAAAAATTTATTTTCACACTTTTCTTGTATGTGCACGAAATAATAAAAACTTAAGTAGTCACCAAACCGATTACAGCGGAAAACTTTAATTTCTTTTTTTATAACGACAAATTTGAATTTTAAACTTTGAATATTAAATTTTTATTTTCAATCGAACAAAAATGTATATCAAGAAGTGAATAAATGCGTTTTCGTTTCTTTCAAGAAAGTAGTCAATCTAAATGACCAATTAACTTCTGGATTTTTTAAATTAACTTTTTCAGAACTCCTCTAAAATTGATGATGCTTGTTCAATTTTGTTGTTAGCTTCATTTATCACTTTAGGCTCGTGATCCGTGAATCAGAAAGAAGACATTAGTTTCTGGAGTCCCGGTTCGCTTCCCATCCCAAGCGAGAAAAATGTATTCAATTAAATTGGCTTCCAATCATTTGAAATAAATGGGGGATGGGATCTAAATGGGCTTAGATGCCGATAAGACCTTAAAACAAATAAAAAGAATATTTTCTTCAGAATCGAAAAATCCCACTGTGAGTTGGTCATTTGGGTTGACTTCTTTCCTGTATGGCGAAATTAAATTAAAGGGCAGATAAGATAAATTAAATAACAGTTATAATTCTACCATATATTTAATTGTTAGTCGATACTAATTTCGGAGTTGAAGTGTCTTTTTATGCTAAATCATTTGTGAAAATAAATAGGTCAATACGATCTATTGAATTGAAATGAATATCAATCAGGTATATTAATACATGTGAAAAATTGTTTAGAATTTATTATAAAATTTTTGTCAAAGGATGTAATAGAGTTGTTGAAATGATCTTGTATTGATCTGAACTAATCCCTTTTCACCCGGTTGGTTTTGCAGGGCGGAATGGCAAGAGCCTTTCGAAATCCCTCTACCCAATAATCTTCAGCTTATATCAGCTCCAGTACCTGGATCAGGACTTGTCCTTGAATCTTTGCTTAGCATTCTAAAGGAATTTGATGATGAGGTCGAGGATAAAATTACTTATCAACGTATGGTTGAAGCGCTTAAATATTCATATGGAATAAGAAGTCGACTTGGCGATCCTAATTTTGTTGATAATTCGGAGGTGAGTTTAATACTTATTCATTTTTAAGTTTTGAAGAATCTTTTAACATTTATTTAAGAAGACAAAATTAATTTTTGAAAATAGGCAGAATATTAAGAGAGACATCTTCTCAAAAACGAAGGAAATCAACGAAAAAATAATTTAAGGTGAAAAAAATTTAAAATTTAGACGGCAATAAAAATTTGGTGTGACTGGTCGCACAGCACACAACTTTCTCTTACCTTTGGTAATTGAAAGTTATGCTCTGTGCTTGTCACACTAGATTTAGATTCGGCCGATATATTAGAATTTTATATTGTACTAGTCGCAAGCCCGCCTTCGGCGGGCTTTCCACTGCCGGGGCTACGCCCCTGGACCCCTTGCTCGCCTTCGGCGAGGAAGTTTATTCCCAATTTGGGATATTTCTTGTTGCAATGCAAGTGTTAAGATGTTAAGGAAGGATCTTATATTCAAGCGAGGCGAGGGTACCGATTGGGAACAGCACAAAAGGGTCTGTTTATGACTGTTTAAAGGGTCAGTCACCTGCATCGTCTCTTCGTTATTCAACTGCTGCGTAGCCCCCACCCCCAGCCCATAGTCAGGTAGGAAGCTGGTTCACACAGCACAAAGGACGCTCTCTAATTTCTAGCCAACTTGTTGATTTTGTGTTCCCATATTGAAGAAATTTGATTATAATTAATTTTCCAAAACATTTAAGAGATTCAAATTATTACTACGTTACTCCCAGAGCCATGTATTATAGGTGTACTTAATTTCAAATGGATTCATTGAAAATTGTGGATTTCTATAGAACATATACATACATATTTACATACATACATACATTTTTCCCATTTCATTTTTATATATATAGATAGATAGATATAGATTACCATGGCAACCATTTCTCCTATCTTTCCTACGAAGTACAAGAGTAAATTAGTCCTCACACTAATTTGAGAGCAAAATGAAAATATACATTTTAAAGAGCATCTAAAAAATAATTGATTTTTTTTTAATTTGGATCAAAATCGTTGGAGCGAATTTTGAGGAAAACTGAAAAAGTGCATCAGTAAAGTATTACTGTACTACCTTTTGGCCGATTTTATTTAAAAGATTATTTTCAGGCTTCAAGGAGGGGGGGGTCCCTTAACTTAAATATAAAATTTCAACCTCGAAGCTCAGTTCCTTCATGTTTTAAGGGAGGGTACAAGTATTACGTAACGCAATTTGGGGGAGGGGGTGTCGTAAAACGTTACCATGCGTTACAAGGAGGGAGGGGGGTTGAATAACGCGTTACGTAACTGGTATTTTAGCCATTTTCCGATATTTGTTACGTAACGTCTAGGGGGGGGGTCCAGAAAAATGTTACGGGGGAGGGGGGTTAAAAATCTTCACAAATTGCGTTACGTAATAATTGCACGCTCCCTAAATTGAACACAGACACACAACACACACAGGCAGACAGACCATGTTGCGAACACCACTTTTTTGGACTCAGTGGACCTCAAAATATATATTTCCATCAAAAATAACATTATAAAATTTGTCGGTAGTTCATCTCCCTTAAAAATATTAATAAATAATATTTCAATCAGTTTGAGATTAATCTTTCATAGGGGCTGTAGGCCATTGTAACTCGGCGCCCATTGTGTTATCATAAAAAATAAATATTTTTTTTTTTAATTAACAGAATTGGAAAAACAAAATAATTTTTTATGATTGTTCAAATTTTACATTAAATGTTTCCATTTATTTAAACAATTTTATTTACTCTTTTATACAAATTTTAATCGAATTCGTTCAATAAATTATATATTAAAGATAAACATTCGTTATCGGGATTATCAATAAATAATAAATAATGAATGAACGCAAATAAGCTAAATGTTTATCAAATCCTCGAAAAGGGACTTTTTTTATTTATGATTTGAAATAAACTGAAACTGCTAAATAGCGCTAGCCTATATACTAATGGACAAGTTTTTTTTTTTAGAGTAGGCCCCTATGTTTGAAATTCATTCATATAGTCTAGTAAAAATTAAATTTTCATTATATCAAATGGATCTAATAGCTTTTTGCTAAATAAAAAAAAAAAACTGGTGGGGCAGGAATCCGTTCGATCCTGAGTAAAAAATTTCAAAAAAAAAAAAAAAAAAAATTATGGTGAATGATAGAAGGCAGTCAGTAAAAGAGAAGAAATTAATTATAAAATATAAATGTATTCTTTCGGCCTTATTCAGGACCTGAAAATTCTTTTGTAATTTTAATTTCTTGAAGAAGACTAGAAGAATCGGCCGAAACGTGGATAAAACAAAATTTATTTTATAATTAATTGCTTCTTTTATTTATTGGCTACCTCTTATTATTAATCATTATCCGACGTTCACCAATTATCTCCATAAAATTTATAAGAAAAAAATTTTAATAAGTTTCAAAGTAGTAAACAGTTTAGAAAGGAAAAATAAATATAATATTCTCTAGTGTGGTTTTACTATGTGGCTTAAAAGACAAGTCTGAAGAAGGCACAAATATGTACCGAAACTTCGAACTCAAAAGGTGATTTAAACGCCATTTTTTTTAAAATATCAAAGGCTGCCTCACACTTTCCTCATTCTATACAGTGGCGTAGCGAGGGGGGGGGGCAAGAGGGGTCATCATGCCCCGGGCGCTACTCCCAAAGGGGCGCAAAATGGTCCGCAAAACAAAAAATTTTTATTTTTATTTTTATTATAATTGATTTCTGAAAAATAAATTTTAAATTTAGTGCCAGTGTAATATAATAATTTTGTAAATATTATATGGTTTTCGAATGGGGGGGGGGGCGCTAAAAAGGTATTGTGCCCCGGGCGCGAGTTAAGCTCACTACACCACTGATTCTATAATTACTAAAAAAAAGTATTAGTTTTATCAAAAAATTATCTATTTATGCCTGAAAATACGAAAATATAAATAAATTTATGAATCCTGTTTCTATTCAATTACAACTTTTAATTATAAATAACTTTTAGAGTTTATTTGCAAAGTTGTGAATGAATATGCTCCATATTAATTAGGATTTTAACATTTTCTGAATTAAAATTTATTGACATCGTAATGAGAGATCAGAATATATTTTATTTATTTTAATTAATTTAAAGACAGCTTTGTTAAAATATGAGGCACGAGAGAATTTTTATCATGTTTGTTTTTAATATATTAATGCAAATGCATTTTTTTATTTTACTAATCCATACTTTTTTTTATGACTATTTTTATGTGTCAAAGCATATCCTATCTTAAAGTGCTTTAGAGAGATATTTTCACTAAGAAAAATATATACCGGTATAGTGATATCACAATAGGGAGGGTTCAGAGTCCGCTGAAGACTTTGATAGGCCTACATTAAAAAAGGATATTCTCTTTTATTGTTCAAGTGGCGGGCCCGAGCGTAAATTACGACAAAGGGATTGTTGTCGTTTAGATTATAATTCCAAATAGCAATGTGTTTTCAAATTTATGCACAACTATAGAAACGTAACTTATGGGAAAAGTGAAAACAATAACGAGTTTCCAAGTTTTTAAACTTGGTATAAAAAAAAATAAAATAAAAATAAAACGGAAATAGATCAATTTATCACCTAAAATTGCTCCATATATCAAATCGACAATTCAATGTTTGTGGTCGATTAAGTGATTTTAAAAAGTCACTCTGAAAAATACAAAACAAATATATAAAATAAAATCTAATTTATATCAAAACAGCAACAAATAAATTATGCTTGAAAATGTCACGTATTTTGTTCAAGGTAATTTCATTTATATCCGATTTGAAATTTAACTTCTCAATTTTAAAATAAAGAGAGCGTCTTAGTTGAATAGTTATTGTAATTGAACAAAAATAGATGTCAACTTTTGATGAGTTAAAAGACAAAAACCTCGAGTTGGAATTCAAAAGCCTGGTTGAGAAGTTGTAAAAGTTTTTGTATTAGATGCGTTGTCTTCTCATTTCACCATTTGCCCGAGTCTTAAAATGTCAACTACACTTAAAATAGAGGGAGGAGAGTTTATAGCTGGAATTTTAACAAAATACGCACACCATTAGAAAATTATTACAACGAAAGAAAAAAAAAATGGCGGTTAGAAGAGTTAAAAAAAAAGCATAAACACAGGCTAATGTTAAAAAGGTGAATACAAATTGTAGATTTTATGAAATTCAAATTGGAAAAATATTTTAAGTAGCGAGTGGCTTCTTACATTTTTATAATCCTCTTAAACGTGAGTTGACTAATAACTAGGGGCTGAATTAGTTGGCTTTTTTGAGGGCCATTAATTTTAGGGTTCATTGAGAAGGGTTCCACCTGTTGGAACTTATTTCTAACTTTTGTTGCTCCATAACGTTGTCTCTTTTATCTTCAGATAATTGAAAATGTGACGAACCCTGAATACGGAGCTCGAATTCGTGCTCTCATCTCAGATACGAACACCTCACAGAATGCAGAAGACTATGGCGGAACTTATGCACCAGCACCAACACACGGAACTGCACATTTTTCCGTGCTGGTTCCTGGGGGACTCTCCGTCTCTATCACGAGCACTATCAACATGATGTGAGTATAAATTCTCATTTTCTAATATTTTATATTCTCTCTCTCTATTTATTTACTGAGTAAATATATAATGTACGCAATGGGTTAAAAAGAAACTTAAATTTAATTCACTAATGAATTCTGCAATTAACTCTTAATAGCTTAATCCCCATTAATTAAATATTTATGTTTTAAACATCTATCAACTATTCAGAGTAATTAACTAACGGCCAGGGCCGCAGACAGGGGGGCAGGGGGGCTATATCCCCGGGGCCCGGGCCCTCCGAGGGGGCCCGGGCCCATTGCGCTCCCGCCTTAAAATTCTAATAAAAGATATTTTTCATGATTAAAATTTCAATTAAAAAAATCATTTTCTTGAATTTTTTTTCTTCAGGGGGCCCGGGCCCTTTAAGCTCGAATCTTAAAATTTCAACAAAAAAAATCATTTTCTTGAAATTTTTTTCTTCAGGGGGCCCGGGCCCTTTAAGCTCGAATCTTAAAATTTCAACAAAAAAAAATCATTTTCTTGAAATTTTTTTCTTCAGGGGGCCCGGGCCCTTTAAGCTCGAATCTTAAAATTTCAACTAAAAAAATCATTTTCTTGAAATTTTTTCTTCAGGGGGCCCGGGCCCTTTAAGCTCGAATCTTAAAATTTCAACAAAAAAAATCATTTTCTTGAAATTTTTTCTTCAGGGGGCCCGGGCCCTTTGACTCAGGATAGCTAAAAACGCAGATTTCAGTGGCTAAATTTCAAAAAATTTTCCATACCCCAGATTCCCCCGGAAATCCTCTGTCCGGATCTGGTCTCGATAAATTATTGTAACTCTTTGTTTAGGGAACTTTGAAAAATTTTTAAATAACTTTATTTAAATAAATATTGTAAGCTATGTATAACTATTTCAATAGTTGTGTTACAAACTGTGTAAAAAATTGTTGGCATGAAGGCCACAATAGCCTTTTACATACTAAAAAAACTTTGTTTTTTTTTTGGGGGGGCCCGGGTTAGTAAATAGCCCCGGGGCCCGTCGAGTCTGTCTGCGGCCCTGCTAACGGCCGTAAGACCAAATAAATATTTAATAGTTTAATGATGAAAAAAGTTATAATCTACACTTTGAATTTTAGCTTCATTAATATTAATTTGAGGAATTAGTTGAAATGATTAGTTATAAGTTTAATCAAAATAACAGGTTTTCGCAGCGCTGATTGGCATCTTTATTAAGTCGTTAATAAAGGAGGCTACACACGTAACTGCAAACTTGTGCTTGCATGTGCAATCTTTTTGTATCAGCATGCACAAATTCCCTTCGGCACCACGCGACATATGCATGCTTGTGCAAGAAACAGCTTATGCCGAAAATTAACTTAAAAATGTCAAACTCGGAAGGTAATTTATTCGAAGATAACAAAAAATTCTCACTTGCTTTAAACAGACACAATACAGTAAATATTAATTTTTAAATTGAAATTTTAAATCAATTAATATATATTAAATAAATATCAATTGTCAAGACTTCTATAAAATGGCGGAGAGTTTAGCTTGCGCAAATATGCATGTGCTTAATTAAAATTCAATCGAGCATCAAGCAAGCGGCTTGCACAATTAAAATGCTTGCGCAAAATTTTCTCCAAACTCTACGCTTTGCAGTTACGTGTGTAGCCCTAACAGTATGCTCAATAACTAATTTACTCCAACAGCTATCAACTCCAAAATGAGATTTAGGCTTCCAAAATTGAATTATTTAAAATTTGTTTTTTTTTTGAATAGGAGGGGGAGAACATCTTTCCAAAATTTCTCCCCACCCACATTTGAATATTTTCTGACTACAGTACTGTATATGCAGACATCGTGAATTTTTTCCATATAGCCTTTTTTTAAATTTGTTTAAGACCAATTCAATTGAAATAAATTTCTCGCCTGGAACGGGATGTAAACTCTTGATCTTTGGCACCAGAAGCTACCTCTACCTCTAATGACAAGCCTTTTCTAATAATTTGATTTTCTGAGTTGTGTCACTATAGTATTTAACAAACGAAATATAAATTAAAGTAAAACGTCTACAATTTGTGCAAATTATTTTTTTAATTTATGTAACTAGTATTATTAAGACAAAAATTTGCAAATAAGTGCAAATTTTTCTAAGGCCTGAAATATTAAAACTCAGAGCGACCAAAATGAGAGGTCAGAAAAAATACAGATAATACCTCTTAACGGGTGCCCCAGGGTAGATGACTAATGAACTAAAAGGCCACAGCAGATAGACTAAAAAGAGCTCAAATTTATCAGTAGAGAGGCAGGAAAATTTACACATAATTAGTTTCCTTGTTTTTATTTTAAACGATTGTAAAGTTTTAATTTTTATCCGATTCGCATAATATGTAAGCTTACGTGAAAAATTTTTAATTTCTAAAAGACTCAAATCAATTTCTCTACCTATTAAATGTTGAAATGAAATTTTATATATTGTATGTAAGAACATATAAAAAAGTTTTATTTATCAAGAAAAATATAAAGCCCTAATATTATTAGTCTGGAAAGTTGGGGGCCTAGCAAGAGAGAAGAGCAACTAGCAGTGAAGTAATGCCAAGGTGGATAGCCCAAAAAAAAAAAAAAACTGCGTGTCGAACATCTCTCGGTTCCATCGATTCAAATAATAAATATCTAAATAATCTGTCAGCAGTCGAAAGAGAAAAAAAAGTTACAGTAGGAGAAATGTATTAATACAAGCAAAGAGAGAAAAAATTATTTCAAGAAATAAAACCAATATTATATATCTTATATCCTGAATAGAAACATTCAATGAAATTTCTTAAAATGGAACTTTTTAATAAAAAGAAAAACGATATCACAATATTAAAAAATTTAATATGTTATATCGAAAACAGATAATTAAAAAGAATAAGGAATAAATACTTGAGACTTTTTTTACTTTTTTTATTTGTACATATTTATTTACTTTGCAGAAGTTTTTAGAAATAAATAAATTTCACATATCGGTGGTGTTAAAAAAATATATTTTTTCGGTTGGTGTTCAGCGTCTTTACTGGGTCCGAATTAACATCGAGTAATCAAAGTAAAATTCAATGAAAACAATTTTTAATTTCTCTTACTTATATATAGAGATTAGGACGGCTCTTAGCTACTACTGGTGAAAAGTTTTTTTGCGATTTTTTTGCCCTACCCCCTAGTTTGGTGCCATATGCAATATTGCATGAAAAAATAATCTGTGTAAAATTTCAGGTCAATCGGATAAAGGGACCCAAGAGCCTTGTGAAAAATGAATCTTCTAAAGACCACTTTACTCTTGTATTTCATAGGCAGGGCCGCAGACAGAATTGACGGGCCCCGGGGCTACTTACTAACTACTACTACCCCCCCCCAAAAAAAAAAAAAACTTTTTTTAGTATGTAAAAGGCTATTGTGGCTTTCATGCCAACAATTTTTTACACACTTTTTGACACAACTTTTGAAATAATTATACATAGCTTACAATATTTATTTAAATAAAGTTATTTAAAAAATTTTCAAAATTTCCTAATCAAAGAGTTACAATAAATTATCGAGATCCGGACTGAGGATTTCCGGGAGAATATGGGGGTATGGAAAATTTTTGAAAATTAGCCACTGAAATCTACGTTTTTAGCTATCCTGAGTCGTGAAAAAGATCAAACTTGATTTGAGCTTAAAGGGCCCGGCCCCCTGAGCAAAAAATTTCGAGAAAATGATTTTTTTAGTTGAAATTTTAAGAATTGAGTTTAAAGGGCCCAGGCCCCTGAGCAAAAAAATTTCAAGAAAATGATTTTTCAGTTGAAATTTTAAGATTTGAGCTTAAAGGGCCCGGGCCCCCTGAGCAAAAAATTTCAAGAAAATGATTTTTAGTTGAAATTTTAAGATTTGAGCTTAAAGGACTCGGGCCCCCTAAGGAAAAAAGTTCAAGAAAATGATTTTTTTAATTGAAATTTTAACCATGAAAATTATATTTTATTAGAATTTTAAGATGGGAGCGCAAAGGGCCCGGGCCCCCTCGGAGGGCCCGGGCCCCGGGGATATGCCCCCCTGCCCCCCCTGTCTGCGGCCCTGTTCATAGGAAAGATAGGAGAAATGGTTGCCATGGTAACAAAATATAAATATTTTCCCTTATAAATTTTATATCTTGAATTTTAACGGGAACTAAATATATCTCGACACAAAAAAATCTGGTGTGACAAGCACAGAGTACAACTTTCGATTACCGAAAGTAAGAGAAAGTTGTGTGCTGTGCGACCAGTCACACCAGATTGATTTTTCTATACATCTATCAAAGTATTTTTTCTAATAAAATCACAAAGGGTTTGTGAAAGCATTAAAGTGCAGAGATTGGTTAAATATTCGTCTCCATTTCAATTCTTTGGCATTTTCATTTCCTATTCTTCATTTATTCAAAGTCAATGACTTTCATTCGTAATTCCATCTTTAAAATTGCTTCGGCCGAATATATTTAATTTCACTGCCAATCTTTCTTTTTATTTTTTTGAGCTCTTTAGAAAATGATCCAACTAATTTCCAAGACTAGATTAAAAAAAAACTCACCAAGAGGTGTATTTTTCTTTTTCCTATCATTTACGCTTTCTTGATTATAAAAAAAGAAATATTTCGCTCTAAGATAATTATTCTCGTTTTTTTATGTTGATATCCCTTAATAAGCTTTTTTTTTCTAGTTCAAACTGACATTGTCAAAAAAAAAGAGAAATTATTGGAAGGGTTGATTAACTTGATCAAAAGAGAGCAGAGTGCTTCAAAGCTTTAAAAAAAAAACTCAGTATTATTCTTTTTATTGATTAAAAAAGTTGAGTACGGAACAAAAAAATGAATGAACTGAGAAATGAATGAAAGGATGGTGGCTCTTTTTATTAAATAATTCAAAACTTATTTAAGGATCTGACTAACCAGAAAAGTTAATAATAGACATTGAGATGAAATTTTATAGAAAAACTTAGAACAAATAAAACAAAAGAAAAAATATAGATAGTGGCGGCTTTAGGGGTGGTGGTGACAGCGGAGCAAATTAAAACTTTGGGGAATTCGTTGTAACAGTAAAGTACAGTCTTTTTATAAATCATCTAAGATTAAACAAAACAATAATCGAAGATTCAATTAGCTTTCCCACATTTTACCAAAACCTCACTACAACGAAGCGTCATCAAAACTCCCTATACCGATCATAACAATAGCATGCACCAAGAGCTTCCAGCTATTGATAAAACAACCCTGTTAATTCTAGGAAAAATTTCCTATTAATAGTCTATTTAAAAAAATACAAGATATGAGGAAACAAACCGGAAGGAAGTAAAGAAAGGATCACCACAGACGAAGAACAAACAGGAGAAGAGTTCTATCATGTTTACTTCACTGTAATTTGCCAAAATACTCCTTTTTAATTGATCTTTAAAACTAACTTTTTAACACTCCATGAGTAGTGGCTGAATGTATAATTAATAATGAGGAGAGTAAGTCAGCCGAAAGCAAATAAAGAATAATATTTCTCTTTTTTGGCTTATTTAATACAAATTTCGACGTTTTCCGGCCTTCATCAGGACATGTGCTGTTTGCCTCGAGGCTCTTTCCTTTCAAGAGTAAACCAGAAGTCATCCAATCCGAATGTTCGCACTGATAGTATGCCAAGAGCATCTCTAAGCTCGAGAGAAACATACTATATGTCCTGATGAAGGCCGGAAAAATCTGCGGAATCGTCGACATTTGTATTAAATCAAGCAGAAAGAATATTTTTCTTTATTTGCTTTCGGCTGCCTTATCCTTCTCATTATTTTTTTAACACTCGTGATCGCAAACGATGTTATTGATTTTATTTAATTCTGAAAATGCATATTAAAAATTTAAAATTGTCACAAAGAATATTTTACAGGAAAGAGAGACCTAAAGACTTCAAAAGGCAGGGGCTGCTCTTTCTGGGAAATTTTGAAAAGGCATTATCTCCTCAAAAGAAAAAAAATTTCCAATGCCTGCCTCAGGTTTAAAAATTACACCTTTACAAGTTTTATAAACATAAAAAAAATACTTGGTTATTCTTGCATGGAAGATGTTTTTGTTTCTTCTAAAAAATTTAAAAAATAAAAATGTAGATGACCTCTTATCAAAATGACCGATTCGATTTGATAGAATTACTTATTCAGCAAGTAAGATCAAGTTTAATCCATAAAGAAAGGAAATAAATTCCAAATTCCTCTTTTAATCTATTCTTCTCAACTAACAACTCTCGTTATATTGGCTAGCTGCTTTTGAAAACGTACCTAAATGCAAATAAAAAAAAAAGATTAAAGCTGAGAAAGACTTTCTCTTAAGAATATGTACGTATATATAATTGTTTAAATTCCATTATCTTCTCTTTAGTAAGTTTCTTATAAGGAGCTATTTTCTCTTTAGGATTACTCCCTTAAAACTTTTGTCAAAGCTCTTGATCTTGATAACTTACTTCCATTACCTTTTAACTCGCTTTTCATTGTAAATAGAGAAAATAATTACAAGAGGGTGTGTTTGTTGTGTATATAAACAATGAAAATACTTTAATTCTTTGTTTTTTGATATCTTCTATTTCATTACATTCTATATTCTATATCAACAATATGATATTTAATAACTATCAACTTGATAATTATAAAGCCTAATTAGTGCGCATTTAATGAATTTTTGTTTACCAATTATTATTCTAACTACCCTATATCATTTAGAACATATCACTATTTAAAGCTTAATTTAATGAAAATCATACGAGAGCATTTAATTATCGCAAAATTAATTAAATTCTCGTTTATAATAAAAGATAAAATAAATTAATATATAAATCAAGTTATTTATTGTTGCAAAAGAAAATTTAATTGGTAATTCAGTAGTTTGTTTACAAGCAAGATCAAACACTGTTAAACCTCGGATGGGTGATCAAGTAAACAGCCGCTATTGATAATTGAGATTTGCTAAATATATAGATTGTTGATTTAAATCAAACTCAACAGTTGGAAATGATATTTTTTTTATATTTTGCCAAAAGCCTGGAAATGATTAAAAATCAGCTATACATGAAAAAGATAAATTAAGCCTCTCTTCAGTACAAACAAAATTTAATCCTAAATCACTGAAGCTTATTTATCAGAAATAAATCATATTATCTAATCCCTATTGAGCTAATCATCGCTAATAAATGCCAAAACCACTGCAAGTGGAGAATTAACTCCTATACTCTAATTTGCTTTCTGTTCTCCTGTAATGCTGTCTGGCCAACATTTTCGAGTTAATTACTCAAACCCTAGAGTCTGAATTTTGTTGCTATCAATTGAAAAGACGACATACTGTAGTATAACGAGCAAGGGCTGTGAGAGCGCCATGTATGAAATTTTCTTGAGAGGGGGTTCTGTTTCGGGGTCACATCCTCATAAAATCAAAGATTTTGGAGCCACTTTAGGTGGAAGGCCTATAAATGCTTCGCCACTGAACTCATTTCTAATAAATAACAGTGATTTTTTTCCTGTTTTTTTAAGAGAGTAGAATATATAAAAAATGGTCAATATAGCAGATATAGCGATATATAAGATAAGCCCCTGACAAAGAGACAAAAATCGAATCATTTACAGGTACTTTAAAAAACCCTGAAATGAAGTCTACAGGCCAAATTAAATTTTCATTGTTAACAATATTTGATCAATTTACTAGATCAAGAAGGAGAAACTAGTTTGTCCGAACGCTCTCAGTTTGTCCTAAAACCAGTTTGGTTCGTAGGATATAGACGATATTAATATTTATGTTTCTTATTATAAAAAAAAAAATATCGTTATTATGAAAGGACTTTGTTTTCTATTGATCTTCTGCCTGATGGAGTATCATGAATGAAAAATAACGCAAGTTCCCTACAGACAAATCTTTTAGCTCTATCTTTCTCTCTGGGGAGTGAATAAAGCCATGGCCAATAGACTAGAAAGAAAATTTCCAATTACAAAAGATAAAATATTAATTTTCTATCAAACGAAAAAAAAAAAAAAAAAATAGGCAACAAAGCTCTAAAACTTTTCTCACTTTTCTTAAAAACACATAACATAAACACTTTGGGGCTCTTCAGAACCGTTATATCTCATATGCTTCTCAAGTATGATAGTTGCCCTCGGGCTTAGTGTAGCTGGTAGCGCGCATTTGGCCTTTTGGAAACCAAATGGATTAAATAAGAATGCCTGGAACCCAAATATATACTATACACATAAATAACGATTGTCATATAAAGTTTTATATGGCCTAAGTTCCCGAAAAGACTGTATGTATGCGTGTGTGAGTGTGAATGAGAAAAAAAAAGTGTGAGTTAAAAAAAAAAGTATGATAGTTATTTGATTTTTAATGATTTTAGTTATATAAAATAAATTTTCATCTGTTATTGTAAAAATTGAGAAAAGAAAAAAAGAATTAAGAATTTTTTAATTTTAAGATTTAGTATTACTTATGAAAGGATCCAGTTGTTTATGCCCTGAAGTATTTTGACGATCTCGGGCCCCACTCCCACCCTAACCATCTAAAACAAAAGGAGTATTAAAGGATTATTGATGCTACATAATATTTTATTAAAATATTCTTGATTTATGTAGTTTCAGGAGAAGGGTTAGGTAAACTTTTTTTACTAAAAATGAAGAAATATATTTTGCAAAGAAAATTTCACTCTTATAAAACAACTTCATTTCCTATTGTTAAGAGGGAATTTTTCTTAAAAGGTTATTAATATTAGCTATAATCCAATAAATATTTTGAATATGTTGTTTTAATTATGAAGGATCAAAACAAGAATAATAATCCTGTGATGGACACACGCCTTTTCTTAATCATATCACGAAACATTTCGGACAACTAGTTGCAGAGAATTAATAAGCATATCTGTCTTATTAAGGTGCGCATCTCGAAAAGCCGTTAGAAGACCATTCACTACCGAGTTACTCGAGGCGGCAAGAGATGGCGTTAGTGTTGCCCATACAAGGGATTTATTTCATTTCATTTGAAAGATTCCAGCTAATTAATTAAGGGTAAAAAATTAATTATTTTTTAACACAATGATTACTAATTTAATTATCTACAAGATATAGAGCGAATTTTTTTAAAATATCTTTTCTTTAATGCGATTAATCTAAAAAAAAAATTATTTTTTCGAAAATCAAAAAAAGGGCATCTATAAGTTGTAGATATTTTAAATAGCTTTAATTTAGGAAGAATTTGAGGTCGATAGCTTCAAAATTGTGGCCGCTGGAATCTCCCAAAATTAGAACCCCGAGATGCACGCCTTAAGAAATATACCAGCTATACTCAGTCACGCCTGATTTTTTTTTTTTTTTTGTAAACAGAAAATCTTTGGATTAGAAAAGGGAATTCTATCAATATAATTATATGTTAGTGCTCTTGTTTGGGATATAAAATTCAATGTATAAAAGAGATTAAAATTCATGAAGTCATTAATTGTAGCAAGAGATTTCATAGGCAGGCAGGCCAAAATGATTTTTAGTAATCCTTTCTTTTCTTTCTCTTTTTTGCCAGGAATTTTCCCTTTTTCCGTTTATCAATCTAAACTTTTTTATTCCATGATTTAAAAAGGAGCCATCTATTGTGCTCAAAGGTCCTCTTGATCTTGATTTGTATTCATAAAATGTCATCTTTATCTACTCATTTGAAAACATTTTAGTCATTAAAATATCGAAAGATTTCTAATATATATATTCCATTGAAATCGTAATATCCAGGAAAATAATAATTATTTGACGAGTTTAAATGGCGCCCCATAAAACCATTTTCAGGATGGTCAGAATATAGTCATTTACATAAACACATAAAATTTCATTCGATATGAACTATAAAAGAGACAAAATAATTTTATTATTAAACACTATTTTATGGAAAACTACAGTATTAATTAAAAAAAAATGAGCAACATCATTGCCGCAGGACGAGCTATATTATTTTCTAAAGTGAAAGTCCTGACAAAAAAGATTATTCTTCACTTGTTAGAGTTATCTGCCCACTGGCAGAGAATAGATAATAATACGTAAAATATTTTAACTATTACAAAACTTCTAAATTTTAAAAAATCATATACCTATATGGGAGGTATTAAATGAATGAAATTCAGTATTGGGTCTCTGGTTTTAATTACATAGATAGGGTTTCCAGGGCATATTAAATTTTCATATATAGGTCTATTCTCTGGCCAATATCGACTATATAAAATTTAATATTTATATATTGGTTAATATTATCTATCAGTTTGATATTTCCTGGAGGGAGTACGTAAAGCTACTTGCTCAAATAAAAACGTGCAAAATATAAAATATATTGTAGACTTGGCGGAGCTATAATCCCTCCATTCCCCTTTTATGGAGTGAACCCTCCTCTTTAAGCTGGACTATCAATTTTTTTCTGATATTTTATTGGTGTTCATGTCGTAAATTTTGTTGTTTCAAATAAATCACAAACAATTAAAATTAATGCAATATATTCAAATGCAGCTATCGTGGAATATTATATCTTTTATCTTGATATAAAATACAAATGAATATTGAAAAGGTGATTCAATTTTTAAAAAAATTAACAAGTGATGAAGAGAAAGAAAGCCAGCTTAAAAAAAAAGAAATTTATTTCAAATTTTTTTTTTATTTTTTTTAGTTTCGGTGCTGCGTTTGTTTCTGAATCAACTGGAATAATTTTTAACGACGAGATGGATGACTTTAGTACTCCGGGTCAGGACAATGGTTTTGGCTTAGCGCCATCCCCTGAAAATTTCATCAAACCAGGGAAACGACCCGTTTCTTCAATGTGCCCGTCCATAGTCATTGATAAGGAAAAAGGGGAAGCGCGATTAGTCATCGGGGCAGCCGGAGGCCCAAGGATCACTTCATCTACCGGACAGGTAGCATTTATTTTTTTCTTATTCAAAGAAATTTCATAATTAATTTATACGAAGTTATTTTTTTTTATAAAAATGTTTGGCCTTTTAAAACTTTTTTTGGATGGAGAGCGCCTCTTTAATTTTTGTATTTGCTAAAGGGCATAAAATAGTCAGTCCATGTCTATGAAAAAAAACGAGTTTTTATTAATCATACGATTAAAAGTTAGAAGAAATAGAGATTAAAAGAAATAAAAGTTGACTGAATGAAATTCCTTAACCTTGAATTCATACCGACTGAATGACAGCACTGTGTATTTGGTTGCCTAGCTTCAGGCGCATAGAGTTTTTTAAATAAATAGAAGACGGAAGGGAAATCTTAGAACAAAGCAACAATCATAATGATTGTTTCTCTTAAGAACGGCACAACTTTTGATACCTCTCCCCCCCCCCGTGGCCGAGAGGTTAGAGGGATTGAGAAATGTCAATAAAAGTCAAGGGGAGTGGCTTCCAGGCAGTCCATTGAATTTATTTAAATCATTTGGACACAAAATTGTATACCACAATATATATCGTAAATAATATTATTTACTATTTAAAGCCTAAATGGCCTAAGATGCCGAAAAGACAAAAAAAACCATCAGATAAGTGACGCCATAAGATAAACGACGGGCGTCCATCAGTACATATTTAAAAAAAAAAAAAAGTAATGAAATATATAAGCTTACATAGAAAATTCTAAATGGCCGCCGTAGCCGCAAAAGGGGAAGTTAAAAAATAATGAAAAAGATAATAAGAACAAAGAATAATGAAGTCTTATTATTAGAAGAATTGTTATTTATAGACCACATTTTTGTATTAAATATTTATTAAAAATATATAAATAGTGTACAACGTTTCGACTATTTATTCTGCAGCCGTTATCTTTTAATAAATATTTAATACAAAAATGTGGTCTATAATTAAAAATTCTCCCAATAATAATATTTCAAACCACAAAAGCTTTAAAAAACACAAAAATGAAGTCATTTATTAGAAATTGTTTGTAGATGACCGAAAGGTAAATCAATTTAATTCTAAGGACCGTCAGCCAAAAATAAACACTTTTGCGTATTATCCGTTTATTTGTAGATATTTTGATCCCAGTGATATGGATGGAATCATCCTCAGTACAATCAACAGATGTTTTGCAAATCGTTAATGGAATGCTCAGCTATTTTGTCATATTGGATGGGAGAGATTAACGATTTGCAAAACATCTGTTGATTGTACTGAAGAGGATTCGATATCACTGGGATCAAAAATCTATAAATAAACGGATAATACGCAAAAATATTTATTTTTGACCGATGATTCTTAGAATTAAATTGATATATTAGAAATATTAAAAAAATTAATTAATTAAAAAATACAAATAACAGTGGAATTCGGATATTTCATATCCTCATTATTCGTATTTGCGGCTATTTCGTACAAATTTCCAAATTTTTTATTCCACCCCCCCCCGCCCTCTTAACATTTCTAAAAAATATTTTAAACCTTCCACTCCCTCAAAAATTATAAATGAGTAATTTGAGAGTGAAGAATTATTTTAAAACAGGATTAACAATTTAACGTAGGCCTAAAAGCTTTCTCTCCTTTTAAAAGATAATAGTTAATTATTTCCTCACAAATTAATTCCTTGCGGTCACCTATGTGGCTTTCTGACTTTCCCAGTTCATCATTAATCAAGATAAACTCTTGCCACATCTAATTCACTTTAAGCAACGAGAATTCTTTAATTCTAATTAAAATCTTCTATATAATTTTTCAATAGCCAATATTATCCTGAGCTAAATTTAAAAAAGTTTCTGCGCCTCCATTATTATTCATTTATCTTCATAATGAATAATTAGAATTGTGATATTGTCTTTAAATTTTCTCATCTAAAATTCATTAAAGATATTTTCGAATAATACACGTGGAAAATTTGGAAAAAAGATATAAAGTTTTTTTTTTTTTAATAGGACCAAACATCATTTATTATCATTGCCTACACCTTTTTTTTTATCTTTTTGCCAAGATTGCTTGCTTTTGGTGTTTTATTAAAAAAAGAAAAAGTTTAGTTGAAGATGACATAAAAAGTTGTTCATTAGAGCGAGAGAGTTTGCAATATCAACATTATCTCGATTTAAAAGTCATTTTTTTTTCTTTATTTCTATTTATTTTTAAGAACAAATTGAGAGTAAAAAAAACCATATAAAATTTTATTAATTTCAGGTAATTTTTAAGCATCTCTTCCAAGGTAAAGGAATCCAAGAATCGATTTTTGAGCCCCGACTTCATCATCAATTATTTCCAATGATTCTTTATTATGAGAACGAACTCGATCCGGTAACTATTTTTATATAATAGATTTATCAATTCCATATTATATTTTTGCTTTGTTTTTAGGAAGTTTTAGATTATTTGAAATCGGTCGGGCATGTAATGACTATCAGGGAGTCTATTGGTACAATAACAGCAATTTCATTTGATATCGAGAAAAACATTTTGACACCTGTTTTTGATCCACGCAGAGGTGGGGAGGCAGTTGTCATCGGATAAATAACCAATCTAAGACCTTGAATTATTAACAATTTTTACCATTGATGGAGCATTTACGAAATGTATTATTCAAACTTATTATTTATTGAAATAAAGAAAAAATTTATCTTTTGGAATGTTCAATCTTTTTTTCCTGTTAATCTAAATCCAACCTTTATCATCCTAATATTATGTATGTTTTAAATAGTGTGCAGTTTGGCGATAAATAATGTTTGTTTGAGAGATCTGTATATTCAGGAAATTAAATTTATTTAACTACTATATATCCGACGTTTTGAAACCAAAAAGCTTCTTTCTTCAGAACTCTAATTATACATAAGTATTTTTTTAATTTATTTAAAGTTTTTTCGGCATCTAAAGACATTTAGACCCGATCTCTATTTATTTCAAAAAATAATTGGAAAATGAAATAAATTTTTCTCGCTAGGGACAGGAAGCGAACCCGGGACCCTAGGGGCGAGAAGTTAATGTCTATTCTCTAAACCACGGGTCATGGGCATACATAAACAACAAATACATAGGGTCCCAGCATTTTCCCTAAGATCTGGGTCCCTTTTCTATAACGGTAGGGCTCGTACTAGAATGATGGAGAGGTCTATATTTAAAATGATTGTTGAGTATACGAGAAGGGAGGCCTCTTCATAAATACAAATAATTTATGTAATATTTTTTTTTTTCTTTGTTATTCATATGTTTTCTTTCGCCCTATAATTGAAAGAAATTCTGTAGAGCGAGTGTATGATTCTTAAATAAATAAATAAATAAATAAAGCTTCACATAGCCTATTTCATAAGTAAAAAAAAATCAAATATAAAATTTTGTATGTTTACAACAAATGCACTTACAATGAGGTATCATCTAATTAAACTTCCCATTGATATCGTCATCAGTGTAAGAAAATAAATCTCGAATAGTCTAAAATCGAGTGAATTCAAGATATTTTTTCTAATATTTATCTCGTATTGAATAGAAAATGTTAATTTGATGATTCCTTATTGTAAGTATAATTGATGTAAGCATAAAAATTTTATAGGTATTATTTGTTACTAATGAAATAATCCCTGGGCCATATCACAATAGTAGAGTATTTGCTTCATATGCTAAGGGTCAGGGGTTCCCACCCATGGACAAAATTTATTTCAATTGAATTGGCTACCAATCAATTGAAATAAATAGAAACAGGATCTAATTTGGCCCAGATGCCAAAAAAACTAAAATATTTTAATCTCTCTGTACACACTGTATCTAGAGTCCTGAAGAAGGAAGCATTTGTTTCTGAAACGTTAAATAAATTAAATGCCCTGATACCTCTACAGCAAACTTTCTCTTGAAAATGTATTTTTTGCTTACTATAGAATAATTATAATGGAAATAATAAAAATAAAACAGAGAATACAAATGTGATAAGTGGCCTAAATGTTTTTAATGATCATGTGCCTGCCGATGCACTCTGAGCTGCTGTCCATCTAGTAATAAGTGAAAATTACGGGAGTCTCCTCTTCCCTCTCCTAATAAATAAGAGAATATACTCGAAATCGAGAGAGTGGAGTGCGAACATGACATCACCATTTGTCCGACCATTCAATATTCTGGATTTAAGCATCCTACACCTGGTTTCCTTTAACTTATTAACGCTCTTAGAGCCAACATTTGAAATCGTGTGTAATCCCTCAATCAATGGAATTAAACGCTAATTTAGAAGACATTTTTTTTATGACAGTATCCAAATTGTTAATCATTTTCGAGAGTATCTTCCTCAAAAATGAGAATGGAAAATAAAGCGAGAAATATTTCATAATGTTCATCCTGGACATTAATTCAATTAACCAATATCCACAGTGGAATAAAAATTAAAAGCGAAATTCAATATTAGTTAACAAGATTTAATTGAAAGGAGATTCTGAGTTCGATTTCCAGGAAGCCAACTGTTTGATATTAAAACAAAAAAAAAAAAAATTTTTTTATTGATTTAATTTCATTTTTCGGCCTAGCCTTATTCCCGTCCCATCGACCTCGAAAGCTATTGATACGAGAGAAGAACACTTGATAAAGCAAATAGAACAAATGCTACATTTAGTTTGGTCCACTCGGGATTGCCATCCAGGAACACGCCAGATAAGAGCTCACAAGCGAATTTAAATTTTAATATTAGTAATGAGGGTTTACTAAAGGACCTATTCCCTTAATAGATGATTTAGAAGATTTGATCTAAGCTGCGACTTTTATCTCAATATTATTTTTATATAAAAAAAAGAAAAGATCTTTTTTTTATATAATTTATTTTTCTAAGGGTTTTTCTCTTCTTTTCTCTATCCATGATGATGGTTTAAGAAAAGATCCGAAAAGGAGTTGTTGATCTGTTAAAAAAATAAATTATATATAGAACTGAATCTTTTGACTTTTTATAATAAAACAGCACAATTAACCAAATACCAAAATAATTCACCTCAAATCGATCGATTTTTTCTGTTTTTTTTTTCGCAATTTTTTTACTGATTTTCTACATATTCCAGCCAACAGACCCCCTCATCCTTCATTAAACATCCCTTTGAAGGATGTGGGAGGTCTGTTCAAATGTCTATAAATACGCAAAAAGCAAATTTTTCTTCCCTTATAGGATAAAAATATTTCATTCAATTGAACTCACCAATTTCTTTTATGTATCCTGGCGTGGCTGCTTAACGGCAACGATCTGGGTGCTTTTTTTCGGATATTTTTAATCGAAAATTTGTTATGAAAGATTATTTTTTCTTCTTTTGGGCCTCCTCCTCCCCTCATAGCCCACCTAACCTCACCTTTACCTAAAAAAAAAAAAAATTATTAGTTTCCATATTTTGATTTTATCGCTTAATGAAAATATACTTACTTTTGAAATTATATTTCTTTCAAAATTAATCTTGAAGACTTCTTTTCTATTTGCACTTTACTTTATAAAATTATATTATAAAAAAAAGAAAAATTCAATTAAAAAAAAAATGATTTTGTGGTTGTAAACAGTGGGGTAGCTAACTATCAAAGGATAAATTAAAAGGTACCTATAATTTGTATTTACTTACTGTGTATTTTAAAAGCTAAACAACAAAATTCGGGGAGTAGACACCAAAAGATGATACACTCTTAAGCCAAAATGTGTCTTCATTTGAATTATTAAAATGAGTTTATGTTTTTATTTAACCAAAATGAAAACAAGAACGTCAAGGAAATATAAAGTCATCTGAAAAATAAAAAATTTAAATTAGTTTTCCTCATTTTATTTTGTATAGGAAATTTACTTACTTATTAAAAATTTCGCGTAATACTTAATCTTGAAGACTTCTCTTTCTTTAAAATAAAACAAAAACAAAATTCGGAAATAATTCAAGCAAAAATAATGTGCTTCACGAACAATTCTTTTTATTATTCGCATCAAAAGAAATATGAAAAATTTTAAAAAAAAAATTGTGATTTATAATTCGAAAAACCGTAAGTCGGGTGCCTATCAGTGAGAATGAACGTGATTTTTTGGATTACGAGTAAACGAGAGACCAGGGGGCTTCCAGAAAGAATTCCTACCTAGCCTAATTAGAAAAACGAACGAATTGTAATTGTATGTACCCGGTCCCCACCATCAGATCGGCGGGGCCCTCGGGCCTGTCCCTGGCCTTAAGGGTTTGCGTTATTTACATCCAGGCTATCCCTGAGTCTCGTTTCCTCATAGAGCCACCTCAAACCCAACCTAAAAGATACAAAAACATATGAGACTCCCTTTGCGTCATAAAAAGAAGTCTTTTCGCAAACACAAGAACACTTGAGAACCTGGACCTCAATATTTCAATCAGATCTGACCGCATCTCCTTATGAATCGTTCATGGATCAAATCAACGAGAATATTTGCATTTTAGCTCTCTGTTTGGATCCTAAAAACAAATACAATCAAGGGACCCTAACAAAACGAACTAGCTAAAGATTAGAGAAGACACCTGAAGCTAATAACAACGACGAATCTCCAACAGAGGTCTAAATTGAAGAATATTCTCGTTGATTTCTCCACTACTAGCTTCATGAGGAGCAGCTGCAGACGGAAGAGGCTCTTTACTATTTGGGGTTAGCTGAAAAAAAGAACATCCCAAAAAGCTAATCTAATCTATCCCCTTTAATATTCTTGCACCATGCGTAATATACCTTTGTTCTGTTGACCCACAGGAATCTGTAACAAAAAAGAAAAAAATGAAATTAGAATAAGATGATTTTTATATTTTTGGATTTATGTTATATGTCTAGAGAATAAAATATTCACCTCCTGAGGGGTTGACGGTCGCTCGAAGCTGCTTGTCTGGCACTCGTAGAGCTGATCCAGCACTCTGCACTCGTAGAGCTGATCCAGTTGATTGCACTAGTTGAACACTGAATACTTAACACTGAACACTGAACACTTAACACTGAGCAATGAACACTGAACACAACCGCACTGGAGAAACACCAACCTGCAAAAGAGAAATAGTTTAAGAATCTATCCCTTAGAGATAGCAATATAGTGAAAATAATTTTCTATTAAGATTTTATGAATGAAGTTTAAAGGAGTAGAGTGCCCAGGAATTTATCCCCACCATATTTTCAGACATTAACCTGGCCCTGAAGATGGTCTCATATGCGACCGAAACGTCGGCCTTGATGAATGATTGAAATATAACTAGCTGCTTTGCTCAATTTTTCTACCTATTTGGATAAAAGTTGTCATTTCCGGGTTATAATTCCTGTATATATACATAAACTTTAGTATATATACTGATATATAAATTATATATATATATCCTTTGTGTGTGTGAATGTTTTGATAATTTTAATAGTTTTATGGCTTTTAGATTTTATTCAAGCCTTTTGTTTAAGAAAATAATCCATTTTCCTAAACAAAAGGCTTGTATAAAATCTAAAAGCCATAAAACTATTAAAATTATCAAAACATTCACACACACAAAGATATATATATATATGGTGTGATTAACTATTTGGCAAGTAGAATGATAAAGAATTCGAAGATTCATCAGGATCAGGATCAATATTTGAAAAATAATTTGGCCATTCAAAAAATTTTAAAGCCATGGGTCCTTGTTTACCCAACCACTACCTTTTTCAAAGCAAATCTCTGTTATTTACATTAATTTTTAAAAAATAATACTCTTGAATAGTGTCAAACGGTGGCCTATGGTATGGAAATTTTGACTAATAACCCCCTTTTTTTTTTTTTTTTTTTATTATTTTTTAAAAAGTTTTTCCCTTTTTTTTCTTTTGGTTTTTTTTTCCTTTTTTTTTTTTATTTTCTTTTTTTTTTTTTTTTTTTTTTTTAAAAACCATTTTTTTTTTTTTTTTCTAATTAAAAATAACCAAAAAAAAATATTTTTATTTTTTTAAAAAAATAAAAAAAAAAGGGGAAAGGGGGGGGCCCCACCAAAATTACCAAAATTTATTTTAAAAAAAAAATTTTTAAAATAAAAAAAAATTTTTAAAAATTAAAATTTAAAAAATAATTTAAAAATTTTATTTTTATAAAAAAATTTACAAAAAAAATCAAAAAAAAAGAAAAAAAAAAAAAATGTTGCCCACCCACCACCACCAACAAAAAAAAAAAAAAAACTATTTTTTTAATTTTAAATTTTTTATTATTAAATAAAAAAAACTTCCTATACCCCCTCTTTAAAAAAAAAACTTTTTTTAAATTCCAAATTTAAAAAATTTTATGAGTGACTTTCCCCCCAATTTAAAAAATTTTAGTGCCTATAAACCGAGCCCTACTAATAACAGATTAATTTATTATTATAAATGAATATTCCTCTGTTTAAAAAATATATAACGACTGATTCATATTAAAAATAAAAAAAAAATTAAAGTGATTTTTTTTTATTTTAACGATTAATCTTATTTTCTAGTTGGATAATCTCATTAAAACTTAAAAAAAACTATCATCATTTTATTACTCAACAAAAAATGGAGGATAAAAAAAATATTTATAAATACCTTTAATGTTTTGCTGGAGCCTTCAGCAGTGTCAAAGGGTAGCCGATGATGTCCCTTAAATGATCACTTGCTTATTCACCGTTAGTTTATTATTATTAAATAGTTATTTTCACGTATAAAATAAAATATAAAAACTGATTAATGTCACTGAACACACGGAAAGTATTTTTTCTCGATGTAAATAAGATGACACTTCGTCAACGTGATGAGCTCCAAGCGAATTTTAGTTATATTATTTGTTTCAAAGAGTATCTGAAATTAAAAATATTCTTTAGATTGATTGAAATAATAGTTTGATTAAAAATAAATATTTAAATCACATGAAAATAATTACCTGCTGTTTGATCAGCAGCTGTCAAAATCTCTTCATTCGATTTCTTATTAACGACACATCCGATTTAATAAAGATTATATTCATTTTGAAGCTCATTTAATATAGAATGAATATCGATAATTAGTTTAAGTTGAAACGATATTCATACTCAAATAATTTAATATTCTTTGCGTTGTCATCTTATTGCAATGAGAGAGACACAGGCCACAGGCAAAGAGGTTGAGATGACAAGATCAGAGAGTATACATTCAAGACCAGTAGCCGCAGGTATCCAAAGACAGGACAAAGAGAGCTGAAAATAGATAATAATATTTTTAATTATTTATTTTACAAAAAAATTCTTACTATATGATTTTAATAAAACTATTATTAAATATATTAATATTTATTTTTTGCAATTAAATATATATAGAGGGGAAGGTAAAATAAATTTATTTTTTAAATAATAAAATAACTATGGCAATAAAAATAAATATCAAAAAATCTGGTGTGACTGAGCGCACCAGATTTTTTTGTGTCGGGATATATTTAGTTTCCACCGTTATATTAGAATTCAAAAGGTAAAATTTATAAACATGGGAAAATATTTATATTTTGTTACCATGGCAACCATTTCTTCTATCTTTCCTATGAAGTACAGAGTAAAGTGGGTAAACAAATTAGAGAGCAAAATTAGAATATACTGTACATATTTTTGTTTTTTTGTTTAAAAAAAAAAACTCACACTTTTTTTCTCATTCACACTCACACTCAAACACACATTCGCACAGTCTTTTCGGCAATTTAGGCCATTTAAGACTTTTACGATAACCGTTGTATAAATAATTATATTTATTGGGGGGTCCAGGCATTCTTATTTAAGCCATTTGGTATCCAATTGGCTTAAATAAAATCATCGGACTGCCTAGGGTCCGAACCCTCGACGTTTGGTATACGAGGTTAGCACGCTAACCACTACACCAAGCCCCGAGGGCAGAATATACATATGAAAGAGGATCTAAAAAATAATTGATTTTTGAATTTTAAACAAAATCGTTAGAGCGAATTTTGAGAAAATCGAAAAAAACTGAAAAAGTCCATCAGTAAAGTACTAGTACTCTTTGGCCGATTTTGTTCAAAAGCTTCGTGTCATGTCCCATGGAGATGGCTAACTTAAATATAAAATTTCAACCTCCTAGCTCTTTTCGTTCTTGAGATATTTTGTTCACAGACACACCATGTCGCGAAAACCACTTTTTTGATTAAATGGACCTCAAAATCTCTACATCGAATTTTTGACATGAATCCAATATATACTTTCTCTATTTATTAACATATATAGAAGTAAGAGGAAAGTAAAAACGGTTTTATCTATTGAAAATTTTAAGGTATTTATAGGTCGTTTTACTTTCTCTTACCTATGTATATATGAAATATAGAAAATATTGGATTCATGTCAAAAATTCATGTCGAGATTTTGATGGATCCTCAAGTTTTGAGGTCCCCTGAATCCAAAAAAGTGGTTTTCGCGACATGGTCTGTCTGTGTGTGTCTGTGTGTCTGTCGAACAAAATATCTCAAGAATGAAAAGAGCTAGGAAGTTGAAATTTTATATTTAAGCTAGGTGCTCACCTGGGGCGTAACACGAAGCTTTTGAACAAAATCGTCCAAAAAGTACTAGTACTTTACTGATGCACTTTTTCAATTTTTTTCGATTTTCTCGTCACTCCAACGATTTTGATTAAAATTCAAAAATTAATTATTTTTTAGATGCGCTTTAAAATGTATATTCTCATTTTGCAATTGAAATCAAGAAATAAATTTTAATGAAATTCACAATTTTTTTGTTATAACGTAAATTGAATTCAAACCAAATGAGATTGTATTCTAAACATTTATCTAGAAATAATTAAACTCACTTTATAACATTTTCAAAGTAGACCTAATTCTGTTACAATGGGTATGTTAATAATATAAATAAGTTAAACGACGTTAATGTCAGTCGAGTTAGAGAATTTGTTGAAATGTATTTATTCTAAAATTCATTTAATTTTATAATAATACTGGAGAGAGAATTCAATTATATGATAATAAAATGGTTTTTTTTTTAAGTCAATATCAAAATTGTTTTAATAAAAAATTTTAAAATAAAATTTATAAAATATTTCAAATTTTTCAATAAAGGAGTTAATAGAGTTTGTTCATATATAAAATAGAAATATTATTTTAACAATTTTTTTTTTCATATTTTGCAAAATAACTGATCAATAGAAAATTTAATATTTCATATCCAGTAGATATTTCATGTTTTTATCTAACCGAAGAGAGAAATAAAAAATGGAAAAGTTCGATAAATTGATTTTCAACTATAGAAATATGAGTTCAACTTTAAACTGCTTAAGAATTTCATGAGCCTCACGTGGAAGCAGGTACCTTTAATACCTAAATTATTGTGGTAAAGAGATCGCTTCAGCCTATTCTATAACTTTCTCGCTAAAGTTTGCAGAAAGGAGCCGTTTAACTTATGGTTATGGTCAGAGCTGGAACTAGGGAGGGGGGTTATGTACCCCGGGTGGCACATATCAAGGGGCGGAAAAATAGGAAGTGATTCTCAAAAACAAAATGAAATTAGTTATTAAGAAACGTTTGAAAAGTGAACATCTCACAATCAAAGGTATCCATGAAATTAATAAATTCTATTTATTAGTATTTCAAATTGCCACCCCCTCTAAGAAATAAGAATTAGCATAATTCATGACACTGGTGGATTTATATTGCCCGGGCCTAGAACGGCAAAATTTTAGGAACGCCAAAATTTTAGAGGCGAGAAAACTTTAGAGACTCAAATTTAAAGAACGATTAAAATTTTAAAATCAATTTGACTTAGCTACAGTGACGGCGCCATGGAGAGGGAGGGAACGCCCTTAGGAATTTTATAATATTGATAAGTAGGGGGCGGCAAATTAAGCTTTATCCCTTCTAACAAATCTAGTTCCGACCCTGGTTATGGTTTCTTAATCCACCAGCAAAAATATACTAATATGAAAACAAAATATCTTTGATTAATAAAAATAAAAGCGTGGAGAAATTTGGAGCCTTCCGCGCTTTTATTTTAATTAAAAATTTAATTCAATATTTTTGTAAAAAAAAAAAATTTCTAATCGTAATCTAAAAAATGTGGTGTATGGCACATCACAGAACTTTCTCTTACCTTCTGTAATCGAAAGTTGATGTTTGTGCTTTCACACCAGATTTTTCGTGTCGCATATATTTAGTTCCCGACAGTACGGAACAATTGTATTCACTATGTAAAATTTATAAGTATGGGAAAATATTTATATTTTGTTACCATGGCAACCATTTTCTCCTATCTTTTCTATGAAATACAAGAGTAAAGTGGTCTTCAGAAGATTTCAATCGCAAAATGAGAATATAGATTTTAAAGAGCATCTAAAAATAATTGATTTATGAATTTAAAAAAAATCGTTGGAGCAAATTTTGAGAAAATCGAAAAAACTGAAAAAGTACATCAGTAAAGTACTAGTACTCTTAGGCCGATTTTGTTTAAAAGCTTCGTGTCACGTCCCATGGGGGTGCTAACTTAAATATAAAATTTCAACCTTCTAGCTCTTTTCGTTATTGAGATATTTTGTTCACAGACAGACACAACACACAGACAGACACAGACAGACCATGTCGCGAAACCACTTTTTGATTCAGGGGACCTCAAAACGAAGATCCATCAAAATCTGACATCGAATTTTTGACATGAACAATACTTTCTCTCTATATATTTCATATATAGGGAAAAAAAAAAATTGTATTTTTCTGGTGGATCAAGTTAGCATAATCAAACCGGGAAAAATTCTTTTTCATCTATTTTTATTAGGGTCCGTCCGAAACAAGATTTTTAGCCGAAATTGAAACCGAATTTCGGCCTCAATCTTAGTTTCGGCCGAAACCGTAACCGAAACTTGTATTTCCTATACAAAATTCATATCAATTTAACTTTTTTTTTTAATTTTCCCTAGCAAAACGAAATTTTTTCCGCCCTGAGGAAAATTTTTATTTACGCGCCATTATCACAATTTATATAAAATTAAAAGCGCTTATTTATTTATTTCTTTTACTAAAAGTTGAAAAAAAAAAATTAAATAAATCCGTAATAAAATATTCCATCCATAAGTATGCTTGGAAAGTGACATTTGTAATAAAAAAAAAATCTAGATATAATATTAATATATTCGAAAGCAATTTATTGAAAAGGACCGAGAATCTTTAATATTGAAGATTGATGGTTTCTATTATTTCTTTGTCAAGAACAGTGTAAGATAGGCTAAATCCGTTCAATCACTTTTTTTCATCTTGTCCAAAATAAATGTCGCATTTTATTTTAGAAAGAATGTAAATTTGCGGGGTGAATTTATCAAAAAATTTAATCCGATTGAATCCAATTAAAAAAAAAAAAAAAAAACTAAGAGAAATAAATCATTTGGCGAAAGATAAATATTTGAAGTTTAATCCCCCAAGTTGAGGAAAAAAAAGGGGATATATTATTATAAAGTGAAAGTTTATTGTGGTTTAAAAAATGAGAATTTCGAGACAGTGTTTGCTTGGCAACGAGGTTGGCGTAATGAATGGTTTAAAAAGTCTATGAGTTTTTCGGAGGTAAGCGTTGCTTTTCGCTCTTCTTTTTCATTCTGACACCTTTTAGACAAATGCCCCTCCACCCTTTGGGCCTTTATTTCTGACCCTCTTATCTCTCCTTGTCAGTGCAGCTTCGAATAATGCCCCCGCATTGATGTATGGAGTTCTTTCACCGATTTTATTTTTACTTCCTGTTAGGCTTACACTCAGCTTAGCTCATATGTTACAATTTGGAAATAAAATATACACGTGGGTTAAACTAATAATTTATAAAGAATGGAATCAATGGAATGAATGTAATGTTAAGAGATTTTCTAATAATATACAACATATCTGATTTATAAAATATTTAATCTACAAAGATTCCAATCCACTAGAACTTTCCTATGAATTGTAGCCATGCTATTTTTACTATTACGACATAGGAATGAGACGATCTCGCTTGTGTATCGAATAAACATAGTAGCATTTCACGTTTGTTTGATTAATTAGATGATTTTTTAAAGAGCCCCTTCAAAATTTGCAATATGCAACCAGTAAGGCAGGTCTATGCCTTGGATGCCATTATGGGCTTGTTTTTAAGAGTTTTTTTCTACGTTGTCTAACTCCAAGGTCGTAAGCAGACAATTTTTTCGAGGAAGGTAGGGACCAAAAATTATTTTCTTTACTGCTATATCAAGGGATGAAAATATAAATATTATTTTTTTTTTTTGTGTTGATTAGACGATATTTTTGTAGTTAAATATTTTACGAGACCTGGTGCAATGGTTAGCACGCTGATGCCCCGGAAGGGATGGAGAACCTGGGTTCGATTCGCGGAGGCCATGGGGGCGCTTGGCCCACCGACGAAAAGCATCCAACCATGTTAAAAATAATTTTGTAGTTAGATGTTTTTATTCTTCAAGTAGAAGAAATTAAATATGCCGGGAGGAATAATTAACGGCCGGTTGTTTGATGTTTGGGTAGCTAGTTGACCTATGGTTAGAGTGTAATGCAGAAACCCCCAGGGACAAGGACGGATTCAAGGGGCGGGTAAAGGGGTAATTACCCCCCCCTCCTCCGAGATTTGAGAAAAATATTTTTTTTGGGAAAAAAATTGTATTTTTAATATAAAATTTTAAAAACTAATACTTAAAAATTTGATTTGTTAATGATAACAATGTAAATTTTTGTATATTATGAGGGTAAATGGAGCTGTCGAGCTCTTACTCGTATAAATAAATTCATCTATCTATCTATATAGATTGGCTTTTCATGAATTTTATAATTTTGAAAAACACTTCCCAATTATTTAATTTGAGCACTGAGGATGGATAGCGTTAGGCATTCTGAAATATTTGTCAATAAATTATTTTAAAGTGGAAAGCACTAGCTGGATGTCTTTTCTCCATAGCCTTACTTTTTATTCCTTGTTGGAAGGGGATTAAAATTCATCGAGGGATCCCACAAGCCGGCAGCAGGTCTGCATAGTGTACCTTTAGGGCCTTACAGGGATATACACGCCCACACCTGGGACACACAGGGACACACACAGTAGATCGAAAGTGACCAAAAGAAAAATGTGTGTCCTTGGTGCGGGCGTGTATATCCCTGTGAGGCTCTAAAGGTTCACTATGCAGAACTGCTGCGGGCGTGTGGATCCCTTGACCATTTTTAATCATTTTCATTCGGGCCGAAACTAATAAATAAATACAGTTATAAAAAAGTTATATAGAGAGGGAGTAAATATATCTTTTATAATTGAGTTGTTTTAAATTACTAGAGAGTCAAATAGTAGCTCCATTTAATCTTAAAGAATTTTTATAGGTTTTAAGTTTATTGATGGAATCGTTTTAATAAATAATGGAGTTGGCTTATCTCTTTTTAAATGGCTCTGTTTATCTCTTTGAATAGGCCAGGTTGGAGTACCAGGACGATTATGGCCTTTGGCAACCAGCAAGCACCCGTGACCTAGATCAGCCTCTGGTCATCCTCCTGAACGCCTTGGCATTTATTCTCCTGGTAAGCAGCATCATTATGGTTATTTTGTTGTTGTTGTTGTTATTGTGGTTGTTGGGATTGATGCCCAAGGCTATTAGTCATCATCATAATTTCCACGAAAGAGAGAGAAAAATAAAAATAATTGTTAATAAATAAATGATGATGAATTAATTTATTGTTAAATAAACATTTTGGTTTATTCACTTTCTGTTTTAATCATCATATTATATTTCATAATAATCGTTTTTAAAATCTGGTGTGACTAGTCGCACAGTACACAACTTTCTCTCACCTTCGGTAATCGAAAGTTCTGTGCTTGTCACACCAGATTTTTTGTGTCGAGATATACGTATATAGTTTCCACGGATATACGTACATGTATTAGAATTCAAGATGTAAAATTTATAAGTATGGGAACATATTTACATTTTGTTACCATGGCAATGGCAACTCCTATCTTTTCTATGGAGTACAGGAGTAAAGTAGTTTTCAGAAAAATGGAAAAATGAGAATATACATTTTCAAGAGCATCTAAAAAATAATTTATTTATGAATTTTAATTAAAATCGTTAGAGCGAATTTTGAGAAAATCGAAAAACTGAAAAAGTACATCAGTAAAGTACTAGTACTTTTTGTCCGATTTTGTTTAAAAGCTTTTTTTCACTCTCAAGGGGGATGTCTAACTTAAATATAAAATTTCAACCTCCTAGCTCAATTCCTTCATTCTTTAAATTGAACACAGACACACAGACAGACAGACACACACATCATGTCGGGAAAACCACTTTTTTGGATTTAGGGGACCTCAAAATGTGTATATCCATCAAAATCTCGACATCGAATTTTTGTCGTGAATCCAATACCTTCTCTCTATATATATTAACATATATAGAGGTAAGAGAAAGTAAAAAAGTTATTTTTTTCTCTCTTACGCATCGAAAATGCTCAGATTTTTAACCCCCGGACCAGATAGATTTGTTTGCTATGCCAAGCGGACTTGTTAATGTTCAATATATACTAGAGTAGGTCCTATATTACTCTCTATTTAATTCTGTATTTACAGTTAATAACGCTCGCACTTTGTCGCATTTAAAAGCGCCCTAAGCATTAGGTAGAGAATGGCACGAGTTAAGCCTATGAGTATGTTAATGCATTAAAATTGCTATCAAATGCACTTTGTAATTTTTTCTTTTGCTGTTTATGTTTTTGAAATAAATTCCAGTTTGCTTCTGTTCTGTCCCTTAGAAAAAAATGTTCTTTTCCATATAATTTTCGCTCCCAATCTCAAAAGTGAATAATTATGTTTTCCTATATATAATTTTTTTTGTCAATTGTGCAAGTAACATTAAATATAAATTAAAAAAAAAAAAAAAATACTATTAATTATAGCATTTGAAACAATATTTCGTGCTTAACTCAATTTTTAATTTTTTTTTTTGGCGCTTGACACACTAATGCATAACAGGGTCCTTATATTACATATATACACTAGGGTGGCCGCAAAAAACAAAATTTTTTAATTTCTTTCGGCCGAACCTCCTAAAAGTTGTCTTTTGGCTAGAAAATGATAATGCCAAAGTTTTAGCTAAATTGGGTAACGTTAAACCGTGCCTCATCGGGGTTAAAATTTTGAAAAGTGCGATTTTATATAAAAATTCGCAGTTTTTACTTCATAAAACGAAAACTAAGTATAAAACTGCGAATTTTTAGATAAAATCGCACTTTTTCAAAATTTTAACCCCGATGAGGCACGGGTTAACGTTACCCAATTTAGCTAAAACTTTGGCATTATCATTTTTTAGCCAAAAGACAACTTTTAGGAGGTTCGGCCGAAATTAATTAAAAAATTTTGTTTTTTGCGGCCACCCTAATATACAACTGTATATATATAGGTAATAAAAAGTAAAAAAAATTGTGCTAGGCCCCCTAGTTTAATTTTTTATTTAAAAGTTAAAAAAAAAAAAGAATTAATTATTATTCAAAATTTTTCACTGAGAGTTTAATATTTTTTCCTAAATTAAACCCTAGAGAATACTTTTCTTTCCTTTTTTTTTTTTTTAATTTGATTTATGAGTTTTTCACTCGCTATATTTATTTATAAAGGAAGTTAATTCATTTTTCTTTATTTTTTTTTATACCAAACGCGGAATTTAAAAAAAAAAATATATAAATATTTGTCAATGGTTGAGAATAAATAAATCTGACATCTGATAGATGTTATCACTAGGAGATATTTGCTAAACTAACACAAGAAGTGGATAATCCGTGAGTGGTGAGAATAAAAAAAAATGTAGAGAAGGACGCGCAGGTATTTTTCCCTGGGAGGCAATTTTTATGGAATTAACGAGCTGAGAGAGAGAGAGAGAAATAGAGAAAATGAAATGAGGTCGGTGCTTTCAGGATTTCTCTGTTTCAGTGGTTCTCAAGTGGGCTGAAGACCCGCATGTCTTGTACAAACAATAACACGCTTCTTGGCGTTTAATCAATGTCAGACAAATAAAATGATCCTCATATGGCTGTCTGTTTGTCTGTCTGTCCGCCCTCAGCGTAGCCCATCTAATTATCCCCTTTGTTTTTAGTTTAATCATTTAAATAAATTAAAAAGAGAAGAGCTTAAATATTAAATGGAATATTGTTATTTAAAATTAAATTATATACATATATCATAGCGCTATACATATTTAACGGATTAATGTGTAGCATGTTAAATAAAAAAAAAAAAATATGCCATTCAGAAAATCCTTATTTTAAATAAAATAAAGGATTCAATTCAGTGATAGAAAAATACTAGGACAATAATATAACTTAAGCATTTAAGCAATTTTACTTTCTCTTACCTATGTATATATGTAATATATATATAGAGAGAAAGTATTGGTTTCATGTCAAAAATTCGATGTCGAGATTTTGATGGATCTTCACGTTTTGAGGTCCCCTGAATCCAAAAAAGTGGTTTTCGCGACATGGTCTGTCTGTCTGTCTGTCTGTCTGTCTGTCTGTGTGTGTGTGTGTGTCTGTGTGTGTTCAATTTTAAGCATGAAGGAATTGAGCTATGAGGCTGAAATTTTATATTTAAGTTAAACACCCCCCGGGACCGACAAAATAAGCTTTTAATCAAAATCGGCCAAAAAGTACTAGTACTTTACTGATGTACTTTTTCAGTATTTTTCGATTTTCTCAAAATTCGCTCTAACGATTTTGATTAAAATTCAAAAATCAATTATTTTTTAGATGCTCTTTCAAATGTATATTCTCGTTTTGCCCTCAAAATTGTTTGAAGCACACTTTACTCTTGTGCTTCATAGGAAAGATAGGAGAAATAAATGGTTGCCATGGTAACCGAATTTAAATCTTTTTCTTTTTATTAGATTAAAAATCAATTATTATTTAAACGCCCATTTTTTTTTTCGGAGAAAACATATCTCTCTCTCTCACAAAACTATCTTCTCTCTTTCTACGCGTTTTAAATTTTTCTACCTTATCTTCGCATTTGGCCAATGTTAATTTCCTATAGGGATTTGTATGTTAATTTCGATTCAAAAGGGGGTCCCCTTTGGAACTTTTTACGCATTTAAAATTTTTTTTTCCAATTCTTATGAAATTTTGTATTTATTTACGAATCTATATTGTGTATAAAATGTCCAAATATGAGATTAAAATTTTGAAAAATAACCATAGTTTATTTGAAGCAGTCAACATTTAAAATGCAAGTTTGAAACTAAGGTGCTATGGGAAACTAAATATATCTCGACACAAAAAATCTGGTGTGACCAGCACAGTGCGCAACTTTCTCTTACCGAAGGGTAAGAGAAAGTTGTGTGCTGTGCGCCAGTCACACCAGATTTTTTTCATTAAAATAAAAATCAAAAACGTGTATTTCCATCAGAATCTCGACATCGAATTTTTGACATGAATGCAATATTTTCTTTATATATTAACATATATAGGTAAGAGAAAGTGAAAAATCATGGACAAAATAAAAATAGTCAAAGCCTGGGTTCGATTCCCGAGGGCCATGGGATGTTTGGCCTCTCCAATGAAAAAACACTAAAAATAAAAATAGTCGAATGACAGACGTGATAGCCCAAAACAAGCTTTCTAATTGGCTAGAGCAAGCACGCACGATCTTTAGCGCCATCATCTTTTAACAATACAAAGCGAACAGTTTTAGCTAAAACGGGGTTTGGTGTGGAGGTTAGCGTGTTAACCTCGTATAGCATAAGTCGCGGGTTCGGACCCCAGGCAATCCGATGATTTTATTTAAGTCATTTGTTCACAGACACACAGACAGAAAACCCCTTTTTTTCGACTCAGTGGTCCTCTCTATATATTAAAATATATAGAAAGTAAAAAATTATAATTAGCTTAACTTATTAATATTTCCTTAATAATTTTAACATCATAAAAAATTATTTTTTGACTTACCATTTTATTACTAGGCGATTTTCGGAGTTCTTGACTCAGGAGACTGAGAGCAAGAGGGCCGGAAAAGATAGACGTTTAGAAATGGAAATGGTGCGATGTTGTTTGTACCAGGGCGATCTGAAATATTAAGTAATAAATATTAGTCTATTTGAAACAAACAGTATGTTTTTTTTTTTTTACTTATTATAATGATCACTTCAATTAATTAGTCCTTGAACCATTCAATTACTCATAATAATCTATTTTCAATGAATTTGTGAAGAGTTTAAATAAAATTCTATGAAATGTTAATAAAATCTTCTTCTTCTTTCTTCGTCTGATTATTCCCGCGGTGAGGGGTCGGAATTAGTCATTCATACATAGGTTTTTGCGACCGGGAAGGAATAGAACAGGCCGGTCCGTCCCACGGTCTGACGCCTGTTGAAAATATAGAAAGAAAGGACAGACATAAGAACAGAAGGACTGCCAGTCCCAGCTCGGGTAGCTCGTGGTGGTCGTCATCCACGTACCCACAAGTTGTGGGCCCCTGAGCATAAATAAAATAAAAAATTAAATAAAGGCATTGGCCTGTAAGCAAATGACACCAGGTAGTATTATTAATTTAAGAAAAAAGAAAAATAATTTGTTATTGAATTTATCATGTAGATAAGAAAAACAGATCTAACGGTATCAAAAACAAAGTTATTTTTGCCCTGCACACTAAGAAGATTCCTCAAAATATGCAAATGATTTAAAATTATTATTTCCCAATACATCATCTGAAATGATTTTATTATAGGCCTATGAGGATTTTTGTCAAAGCCTGAAGATATTTTATATTCTTTGCATTTTGTAATAATCAGAGACCGGATTTTAAGCAAAATGCTTATTGCTCAATTTTATAAGCAGCCATTAGATATTTAATTTCTATACGAATTAGGAAAAACTAAGTGCATTGAGATAGCATTTTTTATACTTTTTTTGCTTTTTTTGAGTTTTCATGCTTTTTTTCCCTTTCATGCTTATTTGAACTTATTTTACGAAAATTTATAATTTTTTTTTACTTTCTCTTACCTATGTATATATGTAATATATATAGAGAGAGAAAGTATTGGATTCATGTCAAAAATTCGATGTCGAGATTTTGATGGATCTTCACGTTTTGAGGTCCCCTGAATCCAAAAAAGTGGTTTTCGCGACATGGTCTGTCTGTGGGTGGGTGGGTGGGTGGGTGGGTGTGTGGGTGTGTGTGTGTGTGTGTGTGTTCAATTTTAAGGATGAAGGAATTGAGCTACGAGGTTGAAATTTTATATTTAAGTTAAACACCCCCCGGGACCGGAAAAATAAGCTTTTAATCAAAATCGGCCAAAGAGTACTAGTACTTTACTGATGTACTTTTTCAGTTTTTTTCGATTTTCTCAAAATTTGCTCCAACGATTTTTTTTAAAATTCAAAAATCAATTATTTTTTAGATGCTCTTTAAAATGTATATTCTCATTTTGCGATTGAAATCTTCTGAAGACCACTTTACTCTTGTTCTCCATAGAAAAGATAGGAGAAATGGTTGCCATGGTATCAAAATATAAACATTTTGCCATACTTATAAATTTTACATCTTGAATTCAATTGTACCCTACTGTCGGAAACTAAATACATGTCGACACAAAAAATCTGGTGTGACAAGCACAGTACACAACTTTCGATTACCGAAGGTAAGAGAAAGTTGTGTGCTGTGCGCCAGTCACACCAGATTTTTTTTTTATTAAAAAACACTTTTTTCCCATTCACACACGCATACACCAGGGACGTGTATAAGGGGGGGGGGGGGCCCGGCCCCCCCCCCCCAAAAAAAAAAAAAAAATTATAGCATTGTAAAAAAAATTTTTCCCGCAGGGTGAAAAAATTTGGTTCCGCAAAAACAAAATTTTTCGCAGGGCGGGGCGGAATAAATTTAGTTTCTTTAAAAAAAAAATTTGTATACGCCATTGGTATGAGTAAAAATTGCTTATGAGATGCTTTTTTTCAATTTTTATGCTTATTTAACAACTTATTATTCAAGTTTTTTATGCTTTTTTAAGCACTTTTTTTTTTCATTTTTTTATGCTTTTTTGTCCGGTCTCTAGTAATAATCAACTATTTTTTATAAAAAATCCAATTGTCTAAAAGCAAATGATATTAGCTATATAAAAAATACATTTAATGAAAAAGTCAAGCTTGTATTTTTCATTATTCAAAGAGAAAGAAACCTAATTAGATAAAAAGAATATAGAAAGGCAACTCAAGAATAATCGAGAACGTTTAAAACATTCGTTTATCTATTCCTTCACTCTCTCATCTATTTCTTTAATATAAAATGATTTTATTATATTTAAAATCATTTTAATAAGACATTGGATAAACGATTAGTGTTTGAATTTATGATAAAAATTCAATTCGTAGACGACGAGGAGGTTATTTTTAAATAAAAAATCTGGTGTGACTGGCGCACAGCACACAACTTTCTCTTACCTTCGGTAATCGAAAGTTGTGTACTGTGCTTGTCACACCAGATTTTTGTGTCGACATAGATTTAGTTCCCGGCAGTAAGGAATATTTGAATTCAGATGTAAAATTTATAAGTATGGGAAAATATTTATATTTTGTTACCATGGCAACCATTTCTCCTATCTTTCCTATGAAACACAAGAGTAAAGTGTGCTTCAAACAATTTTGAGGGCAAAACGAGAATATACATTTGAAAGAGCATCTAAAAAATAATTGATTTTTTGAATTTTAATCAAAATCGTTAGAGCGAATTTTGAGAAAATCGAAAAAAACTGAAAAAGTACATCAGTAAAGTACTAGTACTCTTTGGCCGATTTTGATTAAAAGCTTATTTTTCCGGTCCAGGAGGGTGTTTAACTTAAATATAAAATTTCAGCCTCATAGCTCAATTCCTTCATGCTTAAAATTGAACACAGACACACCCACCCACACACCCACCCACCCACACACCCACCCACCCACCCACAGACAGACCATGTCGCGAAAACCACTTTTTTGGATTCAGGGGACCTCAAAACGTGAAGATCCATCAAAATCTCGACATCGAATTTTTGACATGAAACCAATACTTTCTCTCTATATATATATTACATATATACATAGGTAAGAGAAAGTAAAAGATTATTCAATCAAATAAAAATAATTAATGCACTCCATTTCATCAATTATTATTGAAATTAATCATAAATAATCAGTTGAGTATAAAATAAAGAATGTACCTGTATTATTGAGATGAGTTTTGAAGTAGCATAAGGAGCCTGTTGTGATTGCCAAATCGACGCCGCCTCGTCTGAGCCAGGCGAGAGAGGAGAGAGAGAGGAGAGGGGGGGGAGTCGCTTGGAGTGGGAGAAGGCAGAGGCAGAGAGAAGGGAGGGCAGGGCGCCTCGGCATTCTGGACGTCCACCACTCCCGCCACCTAAGGGCAAAGAATAATTATAATTCAAATTAATAATTAAAAAAAAATCTGGTATGACTGAACGCACAGCACACAACTTTCTCTAAACTTCGGTAAAAGAAAGTTGTGTTCTGTGCTTGTCACACCAGATTTTTTGTGTCGAGATATATTTAATTTCCGCTAATATGATAGAATTCAAGATGTCAAATTTATAAACATGGGAAAATATTAATATTTTGTTACCATGGCAGCCATTTCTCCTATCTTTCCTATGAAGAACAAGAGTAAAATGGCCTTCAAAGAATTTTGAGAGCAAAATGAGATTATACATTTTAAAGAGCAACTAAAAAATAATTGATTATTGAATTCTAATCAAAATCTTTAGAGCAAATTTTGAGAAAATCGAAAAAAACTGCAAAAGTACATCAGTAAAGTACTAGAACTTTTTGGCCGATTTTGTTTAAAAGCTTATTTTCTCGCTCCCGATGGGTGTTTGTTTAACTTATATATAAAATTTCAGCCTAGTTAACAATGTTGAAGTAAAATATTCATAAATCATAACAGAATATATTTGGTGTATTTTGGTTCAGAAAATATTTTTTAAATAAAAATTTAATTATATTGAGTTAATGGCTGAACTATTAACAGATATGAGTAGGATGGCAGCCAGGAAAGAAATTATACAAAAATTTAATCAATCTTTTCTTTTTATTTCATTGCCACGTTCAACTCAAATCGCCCCTTTCTCAGACAATCGATAGTTAATATTTTCCTGAGGAAGGGCGCGATTTCGTCCGAAACGTCGCAATCGAAATAAAATTAAATAAAGATTGATTAAATTTTTGTCTGATTTCTTTCCTGGCTGCCATCCTACTCATATCTATAAAAATTTAATATTTACAAAAAAATATTTTTAAATTTTGGGGCCATTTCTATACCGGGGCCCCTAGTCACGTGCCAAGTGGTTAACCAGCAGTGCTCCCCCCCCAAAAAAAAAAAAAAAAAACTGGTTAGAGGTCTGGTTGAGGCCTTACCTGTATCGGTCAAATATTCCATTATTCTAGTAATTTTACTATAATTACACCATTTATTTTTAATAAATAATTTAATGAATTCAATTAATTTCTTCTCAAGACCAGAAATTCTTGATAAATTCCTATTAAAGCAGCCCCCTCCTCCTGTTATCGCCGACGACTGGTTTATTTTAATATTTTATCATCAAACACATTTCTTTTTTTTATTATTCATATGACAGTATGTCAAAGCGGTCATTAATTTAATTTTGATGAAATTAAAATTAATTTCTTTTTTTTTTATATTCATTCTCTTTTAAAAAATCCAAAGCTTTGAAATAAAAAAAGCATAATAAAATAAATAGTAATTACAAATTAAAGAGAAATTATTACGTCCCATAAAAGCAAAGCATTCGAGTTGTAAACAAGCCTTTTGCAATAATCCGAATAAATGTCGCATAGCCTTGTAACCTACTAGCCTTTAGGAAAAGTTAATTATTTATTAAAATTCAGAGATATTGAATTGATACAAGACAAGTTTATAAAGCAGCTTATAGGCTTAGCTACTCCATTTTAATAAATTTCGAATAAATAATTCCCAGTTGAAATTAGATATGGATAAATGAGATTAATTATTCAAAGATATGAGAATTTGGGATTGTAAATAATTATATAACAATAAATACTAGAAATTGTTCAAAGTTTTAATTATTTTATAACTCGCTTTTGTTTTGCCTATAAGCTTTTTGAAATGTTGAAATGGAGATAATTTTTTATTCTTTAAAATTTTTATTCATTTTAAAACTTTCTCTTTCTCTGACTGTAATTTAATGATTTATATTTGTTTGTGTTGCTATTTTAAAATACTGAAAAAATTTTTTGAGTATAGTTCTTTAAAGAAAGATTTAATAATATATTTTTTAAATACATAAATAGCTCTTTGAATTGAATTGAATTAAAATCTATTAATTTAATTAAAAATAAATATAAGAAGTGTTAATCTTCAGATTTTATCATAGGCGCCGGAACTGGGGGGAGGGGAGGCAAGGGTACATTGCCCCCCCCTGGCATCCTATAGGAGAGGGCAGAGGGGGGCAATATGTCTTTTTTTTTCATTTTTAAATAATACATTTTTAGAAAAATAAATTCTTTTAAATTAAAAAAAAAAAAATTAAAAGAGTAAGACATTCATTTTTTTAAATGCATTTTATTTTGAATTAAAAGAAAATTAAAAATATTTATTTCCTTCCAAATAGTATAAATCAAGGTATTTCGAATGTCTATTCGAAGTACCTTGGTATAAATATAGCCTAAAAAAACTTTTAATAAATTCACTGGCAAATTTTTTAAAATTTTAATTTTATTAAAAAATTGTGATTTTATTTAAAATTTTTAAAGCTTTATAGTTGATTTGTTTTATACTATTTGAACATATTAAATTATTTTAATTTTATAAACAAATTTTTTTGCCCCCCCCCTGATTTAAATTCGTTCCGGCGCCCCTGGATTTTATAATAAGCTCTCTGCGCCTGCGAAATATGCAACATTTTGTATTTTCCTATGGAAAGCAAAAGACACCTATCTAAACACTTCTTAAACTTTTCTATAACAAAATAGGTGTCAATAATTTGAATGCCAATTGACATAAAATAATTGATTATTTAATTTTTATATAACCATAAAAAAACATTACAGATAGTAATGAGTAAGGTCGCGAATAATCAAACTTTTTCAAAAATTGTTTACCTTTCATGTCAATAAGGAAAAATATATCTTAATTAATAAGCCTTTGTGTATTGTGTATGTGCATGGGCGTGACTAGGGGGTGCCAGGGGGGCATGCCCCCCCCCCCCCCCCAGAAAGCTCCCTGCCCCAAGAAAAATTGAGAAAATATGGGGCTTTCCAGGCCCACCGGAGGTTAGCTGGTCCCATGCTCCCCCCCCAGCCAAATTCCCTAGTTACGCCCATGTGTATGTGTGTGGGTGTAACGTTTTTATTTGCTTATACCTCAGGAATCCCACTTCTGAATGAAATTGCTCCTAGGTGAGCATAAGAAAGGAAGCGGTAATAAAAATGGTCTCCCCAAATTTAATAAGAACCACATTTTTTTCAACATTCCCCGAGCGGAAATATTTATATAGATATCGGATTCTTTCTGGTATGCTTTTTATAATTAAAATTTGTAATTAAATAGTCAAGAGAAAATTGCGTTAGATCAATCAATAATTCATAAATAAGTAACTATATATCAATTTCCTGCAAATCTCCAGGTAATCATGTTTTGCCAATAGGATAGAGGAAGAACCCCTCTCTATAATTTCGGCGAAAATGACGTCATGAATGCAATTATGGGGATCCAATCGGAGACATCGCCCCCACACACCTATCTGATCTTGGCAGTTTTCCCCTTTTTCAAATAGAATTGGAAGAATTATTTAATGAAATTCTTTTTATAGACACCCATCACTTGCGAATGCCTGCGTAGAGGAGAAATACAATTTTTAATTTGATTCTTTTGAACAAATAAAAGATCTCGTTTTAATAATTGAATTTAAACCAATAAATGAATAAATTTTTTGAATAGCTTAGGAACGAACTAAATCTCAGGTGAAAATTACATTAAAATTCCGTGTGAATGGCTTTATTTATTTAATAATATTCAATTTGATATATGAGGTTTGAATATTTCATTTGATAATTGTTCTGACATGTCAGTTAGAGGTTTCAAGTCACAAGACTAATTCCCAAGGGGTGTCAAAAGAATTAGGCGTAAAATGAATTATTGCACGATAAATTTAAGAATTTATAGTGATGCGAATGTTTATTATTAATTGTTTAAGAAAATATCAACCCAACGAAACAACATTTTAGTAATAATCTACATAAATAAAGTTTAAATTTAAACATGTAAAAAATCCAAAAAATCTAGTGTAAGTTTAAGACTTCGGGAAGGGAAAAACATATTCAATAAAATAGAACTTTGAATTGGCTACCAAACAATTGAAATAAATAGGGAATGTCTAAATGGCCTCCAATGCCGAAAAAAATATAGAAGGAAGGGACAGACAAGTAAAGAACAGAAGGACTGCCAATCCCAGCTCGGGTAGCTCGTGGTCGCCATCCACGTACCCACAAGATGTGGGCCCCTGAGCATAAATAAAATTTTAAAATAAATGAATAAAATATATATAAGTAGGAGCCTATAATTTTTTAACTTTCTCTCATCTATGTAATATATAGGGAAAAAGTATTGCGATTATTTCAAAAATTCGATGTCGAGAATTTGATAGAAATACACGTTTTCAGGTCACCTGAACTCCAAAAAAGTGGGTCCTGAAAATTGATCTGACTGTTGTGAGGGATTATTTAAAGCACGAAGGAAATGAGTTCGGGGTTGAAATTTTATATTTCAGTTAGCTATCCTCCAAGACAGTTAAAATAAGCTTTTGAACAAAATCGGCCAAAAAGTACTAGTACTTTACTTAAGTACTTTTTCAGTTTTTTTTGAATTTCTCAAAATTTGGTCTAACAATTTTGATTAAAATTCATAAATAAACTATTTTTTTAGATGATCTTTAAGAAGTATTATCAGTAAAATCTAAAGTGAAAATAGTTTGAAGACTTTACTGATGTACCTTTTTCAGTTTTTTTCTGTTTTACTCAAAATTCGCTGCAACGATTTTGATTTTATCATAAATCAACTATTTTTTAGATGATCTTTAAAATATATATATTCTCATTTTGCTCTTGCAATTGTTTGAAGCACACTTTACTCTTGTAATTCATAGGAAAGATAAGAGTAAAGTTGCCAGCATTCGTAGCTCAGCGCCATCTATGATACGCAGAACTAAGGTGCTATAGAAAACTAAATATATCTCGACACAAAAAAAATCTGTTGTGACAGCAATGTCCACAAATGTCGATTAACGAAGGGAAGAGAAACTTGTGAGCTGCCCGAGTAAAAATGATAAAAAATGATCGAGGGATCCACACACCCGCAGCAGGTCTGCTTAGTGAACCTTTAGGGACACACAGGGATATACACGCCCACACCAGGACACACATTTTTCTTCTGGTCACTTTCGATCTACTGTATGTCCCTGGTGTGGACGTGTGTATCTCTGTGTGCCCCTCAAGGTTCACTATGCAGACCTGCTACGGGCGTGTGGATCCCTCGAGCATTTTTCGGGTGGGCGACCAATCACACCAGATTAACTATAGTTCTCATGCATCTTTATATATAAAACAATTTTGTTTTATTGAAGGGAAAATAATCTATAGAGAGAGATGTTGATTTTAATTTTTTCCCTCCCTCGGAAGCTGTTGCTTTAAACTATAATTAAGTTGATAATTAATTTCAAATTAGAGAGAATAAATTAGAATTAAGGAGAGATAAAGGGATTGAATAAAAAGCCCCGTCTGTTCGGCAGGTGATTGCCGTGCTCGGTGTCTGGCTAATTCGTCGTTATCAGCTGACTCGTCTCAAGTTGGAGGAAGTTGAGTGGGAGCGTTTAGTATCTGATTTGCGTAAAGCCGCAAGCAAAGTGGCCTCTAAGGGAGAGAGGGTCTCTTCAGCAAGGCCCAAGTTGTCAGCCTCAACCACAACAGCAACAACAGAAGCCTCAACGCCTTCGGCATCCTCAATTTGCGAGAGTGAGATGGGATCGACGTCTCCTTTGGTCATCACCTCATCAAAAACTCATGGCGACGGGCCATCAAGAACAAACCACCAAATTTACCACCAACAAAATAAAACCCAGACGATTATTGATTCAAATCAAATAATACAAACGGAAATGTTTAAATTAGAACGCCTCAAACAGTTGAAGGATATTGTACATGAGTTAACAGAAACTGTTATCAAAGTAAGTCGAAATTTTATTTTAAACTAAATAATAGGGATACCAAATTTTCTCGATTGATGCTGTAGGTTTAATGGTGATGGAGTCAGGAAATTAACAAGACGATTGCAGCCAAATTTTCTTTTATTTAAATTCACACACGTAAAGAAATCATTTCTTTACTAAATAAGAAATTATATATAATATTTCAGATATTATATATATCGCGTATATGAGCCGCGAAATTTATACAATTAAATATTTATTAATTCATATATCCGAAAAATAGGGTGTGCCGCCGGGAGTCGGAGGATCCGTGGTTCGACTCCCGGCGGCACACTCTTATTTTTTCGATATATAATTAATAAATCATTTCTTTACGTTTTGCTGTGATTGGACTACTTACTCAGGTCTATTCTCTAAAAACAGGCGTTAAAATTTAAAATAAACAAATGGGTGTTAAAAATTAATGTAGAAACAATCAGAGTTAAAAAATGCTATTCTCTAAACAAAGTTTTAACAGCGACGTTAACATGTTGCTTTTGTTTCAAAGCTATCAAAATCATAACCTTACTTTTTTAGGTTAAGGACGCCATGTTTATTTTAAACACGACTTTAAAATATTAAAGGCACCCCTAGACATGGCATTAATTTTTGTTAACACTTTACTAAATGTCTTTGGCTTTAAATTTTTGTTTACAGAATAGCTATTTGAGGCAAGGAATAGCATTTTTTAACGCCGATTGTTTTTACCTTACTTTTTAACACCTATTTGTTTATTTTAAATTTTAACGCCTGTTTTTAGAGAATATACCTGACCGAGTGTTGTTACAAATTTCCACACATTTTGATTTTTGCCAGTCGTGAGGGCGAGAATTTAAATAAAAGACTGCTGCAATTGTCTTGTTAATTTTCTGACTCCATCAACAAAATTTTCTCGTATATTTTTTTTTTACTCGTGCACTTAGGCAGAATCAGCTCCTGTGCTTGAGGTTTGCTTTCCTTTCCAAGCAATGAAAAATTATATAGAATACCAGTTAATTTAGAAAAAATGATGTCGGAGTCCAAATAGATTCAGACATTTAAATTTTTTGTTTTTTTTGTTTTTTGAAGATAAATATTCTTTCACTCTACAGATCTTAATGAAATTTGCTTGAGGGATGGAGACTAACGTCTTGTTTGCATAAATATTTATCACTCTGATTCACTTCTCTTTCAATACCTTCAGTTAGGACTTAAAATTTGTCAAATTTCATCCTTATACAATATGTGGTTTCAGAGATACAAGTAAATTAAAAAAAAGTAAAACTACCTATATTCACATACACAGAGACGAATATTAATATTTTTTTATTTTTGCATTTCTGGGTTCGTTACAACTCGAAAAAAAGAGATTTAGGCCTATATAAAAAAAATTTTGGAATCAGGTGATCCAGCATATCATTAAAATATTCATAGAGGAATACTGTGACAGTTATAGAGATATATACAAAGGTGAGTCTCTCGTTAAAAGAAAATACAATAAAGCAATGAACATGGATTTCTGGCATCTGTTTGTTTGAATCTCGCAAAAACGTCCTTATTTTAATATTATTAAGCTTAAAACATTATTAATCGTTCATTGCACAGATAACTTTTCCAGCTAGAGGCAGGCGTGTTTGTCATTTATTTTAGGATGAGGCAGGGATAAATGAAAAGATAAATAAAATTATTTTACCCACCTGAAAAGTAATTAAATTATAGGTAATTGTTTTTAAAACGTGAAATGAAATGTTAACATTCAATTTACAATTCAATTTATGATCTATAAATTGTTAATTCTGTATGACTTATAGTCTATTTAATTTGAATAAAAATGTTGAATTTTATTAAACTGATTATTATTATTTTTGATCGGCTTTTTTGGCGTATTCTCAAACGCAAAAACCCGAGTAAAAATAATTAAAAATAATCACATACGCAGCAGGTCTGCATAGTGAACCTTTAGGGACACACAGGGATAAACACGTCCGAACCAGGGACACACAGGGTTACACACGCCCGCACCAGGGACACAGGGATACACACGCCCTCACCAGGGACACACATTCCCCTTCTGGTCACTGTGTGTGAAAATTGAATTGTTTATAAAATGTCTTTGATAGGTGCACACTGATGGATTGGAGATCTCGGGTTCGATTCCACTTGAACCATCAGCAAAAATAAATAAACTTGACAAATCCGATTAATGGTATTTATTTAAAAAAATTATTTAATTAAGATGTTTGTCTCAAAATATGGACCAAATTTTATATACCTAGTAAATTGAATGAAACGAGATTTATTCTCAAAAACAAAAACGAAAAGAAATAATCTTTGCAATTTCGTTGCTTCTTTTTAATATTATTGAGGAAGGATATCAAAACGTTGGTATTTTTTTTATTCCTTCTCAATAAATTAATTCACTTCTTAATAATTCAAACATCAATCAAGATCCTATTTACTTATTCTATTGTTACTTTGGCGATGATTGGCAGAAATTGTTAATAGCCAACGCATATTAAAATGACCCTATCGGTTGTTACATTGTCAATTATATGTTAAAATCTTAGCGCCAAAAACCCAAAATTCCTACAAATAAAAAAGCCAGAAAAAATACATGATCGAATAATGTAATTACTATAATTGATTTTTTTTTCTTTCATTAAAATTTTTAAAACCAATTCATGAATTCCTTCTGTGACTTTGAAAAAATAAAACAGAATTGGGAAACTGACATCTAGAGTAATAATTTATTAAAAACTTTTAATTAAATTCTTTTTATTAAAAAAGTATATATCCAATAGGAGTTTTTTCAATTTATTTAGTAATTACTTTTAGTAACGGAAAATGCCAATCAATTCTTGGCAAAGCTTTGAAGGAGTTTTACTTTCAACAATTTCTTACGCCTTTTCTATAAAGAAAAGTTTTGAGCAATTAATGAATTTCCCTTTTTAATATAATATGCCAAGATAATATTATATTGGCTGATGAAAGGGCCTCTCTACCCTTTAAAAGACACCTGGTCTTCATCTTGTGTTTTTTATTTCTTTGTAAATTAATTCTTTTTTAAGAGAACGATTTAATAATGGAAAAAGACTTGGAAGTTTATGTTCATTTGATTTAAAATAATTTGATTCGTTAGAGTTCAAATGCTACATTAGCCAACTCGTTTTATTTTTTTCTGCTACAAGAATTGTTCAATAGAAACATTTTTACAAGTTGTAAGACATTTTTTATTCAATAAATTTAAAAGAAGTGGCTGGTTTGATTAATTTATAGATATCCATGTTGCAGGGCCGTAGACAGATTTGACGGGCCCCGGGGCTACTTAATAATACGCCCCCCCCCCCCAATTTAATATAAAAAACGAAAAACTAACCTTATTGAAAATATTATGAAAGGGATTAGCATAATCATAATAGACACTTAAAATTAGTTGAAATTAAGAAAGATAAATGGCTAGATATAGTAAAATATTTATAAATACAAACTCAATATAATATCAAACTGGTTGGCGAATGGGAAAAGACAGAACATTAAATACTACACAAATAAATGTGCATTGTTTAGTAAAGATGTTTTAAAAAGATGGATCCAATAGTAAAATAACCTTTTAAATTATATTAAAAAAATTTCATACAAAAAATTGAAAGTATTTATCAATTTTTTACAAAACTAACTTTGAAGAGAATATATGGCCTTTCAAAATAGGAATGTTATTTTTTAACAATGTTCAATAATAAATTTTTACTTTCATTTATTTATAATATAAACATGAGGGAGTGAAATTTTCGGAAGGTCAATATATATAGCTCTGATTGAATTTTTTCAAATCAAGGGAGGAGACTGTGCTTCTTGAGTACGATGATTTGCTTGACTCGAGTTAAGCAAATTGCTTTATTCACGCACTACCCTCTCCATCGCTCTACCCCTTGTGGTAGGGAGATTTTTGCGTCAATTGACGATGGGGACTATGTCCCCATACCCAAGCCAAGGGTGAGCAGAGTAATTCCCCTGGCCACAGGATCCCCTCTGCTCACACCTAATGGTTAGCTCGCAAGTATCACTGGATAGCTATGTCCCCGTGCATATGCCGTCACAGTCTGAAAACGCAGGCTAGCCCCTTGGTAAATCATGAGGGGTGTGGGCGAGTACGCGTTTATCCTACTCGGACTCACATTCCCGGGGCTTGATTTTGATCCGATGCCCCACAGCCTTGGAGTGACGGGACTCGAGTCCCTGGACCCAAGACTGTGAGGAGGGGACCGCGGTCTCCACCCACGGGCCTCAAGCCTGTTTTAATACTCCCACAGCCACACTGGCGCAAACCCCTATGCCCATTCGAGTAGTGAAGGACCCCTCAAATGAATGAATCCTTAATTTATCATTGAAACATGAATAATTTTAAAATAGAAAAAATCGAAATAGCAAATATACATAGTAGGGTGGTCCAAGAAACTTTGCCAATTGTCTAGGAAATGAAAATGCCAAAGTTTTAGCTAAAGTGAATAATATTTACTCGAATAGGGATGAAACGATAACACTGAGCTATCGATAATTTTACTCGATACCGTATCTGTCCCAAAGTATCGATACCTACTCGGTACATTTTCGAAGTGGAAGACTCAATCAAACCATATATTTTGTAGGACAAATATTTTTTTTATTTAATGTTAATAATTTTCTTAAGATTTAATTAAAACCCCAAAAAAAAAAATATTTTTTTGAAAATCCCCAATTGAAAAATTAATTAAGGGAAAAAATGAAATTAGAACCAGCATAGAGAGTCTTTTTTCACATGCTAAAACAAAAATTGTTTTCCTTAAATATTAAAAAATCACATACAAACCATTACAATATTTTGATCGATTGCAATAAGAGAGGTCACGAGTAATGTGCGCATTTCTTAAGAGTGTTTGTCATTATCCCCTTCCAATTCTAATAAATATTTCCTTTTAATATTATTTATAGATCAATTTTCCGTCTATTTTCATTTAAAATCTTTACGACTTTTTGCTTTTAGGTAGGTAATGTGTTAGAGGAGAAAAATCGTTTGGGTTTATTAAATGAAGAAAAAACTTTCCTTACGCAACAAGCATTGACAAAATTGAAGTCGGATTTATTTTCAACTCGAATGGCGACGCACTGCTTTCCTATCCATGAAAACATACACGGAATTTCCGATGTGAATAAACAATTCGAGACATTTCTCTCCGCATCATCAAAAGAAGTGTGTTTTCCAAACGTGCTTGAAACCGAAATTCAAAATCCTTTTCTCGTAAACAAAAAACAATTAATAAAGCAAAAAGTAAACAGCGACATTTTTAATGAAAGAAAAAAAAGGACAGAAGCCGGCATTTTAGAGTTGGAAAAAAATGAATGGAGGAAATATAAACATCAAAATAATATATTTTCTTCACATTTTTGAAACTTATAAAAATATTCTAATTATTGTACAAATGAATATAAGATTACATTAAAAAAAAAAAAAAAAACTGAAAAAATAATGAGTCATCTTAATATGAATATCTATTTAATGGTTTCTATTATAAGATATATTTGCTGGATCAAATCAATTCTAAGCAGATCTTAATTTTATACTATTTTTTTATTACAACATTATTTTAGAAAAAGGTTTTTCTTCATATGATAATATCATTTCTCCAAAGGCAAGAGCCGGGCAGCAGAACATAGTCTGAAAAAATATATTTATACCTTCAAAAAATATGTATTTATCTTATGTATGCAGTCTTTTTCAAATGTCGGCCTTCACTGCCCAATTCTATTCTACGACTTTTTTTTCTAGTATTTATTTTTTTATTGTAGTGTTGTAGAACAAAGAATGATTATGTAATTGAATCAGTGGCGTTATTAGTTTTTTTTTTTTCATAATTTGTTAACAAAAAGCAATAGATATATTATAGTCCACAAAATTAGAGAATCTGTGTTATAAGTATAATAGGCCTCTTTTAAAATATAAAATTTAATCAAAAAATTGTAAAATATTTCTTTATAGGCCCATATACTGTAGATGACCACTGGAGGTGGAATATCCACTGAATTGAATTATAAGAACTTTATCACCAGCTCTTAATGACATTCTTTGATTTTAATTTCAAATTACTTTATGAAAGAGTAAAAAAAAAAAAAATAACTTGATACAGAACGTAGAAATCATCTAGAAAAACAATATTGTAATATTATTAGGGGAATTTTTAATTATTGACTACATTTTTCTATTAATTAATTATTAAAGAATATAAATACTGTATAACGTTTCGACTGCTTATTTTGCAGCAGATATCAAGTAATGTGCACTTGCTCCGACTCAAGTGAACTGACTGTCATGTCCGTTACATGCCTTTTTATATGCAAAGACGTCAGCGCCATCTGCACGCATTTTTATGAAGTTAGATTCAAATTTTCCCGCCATTTTCATTCATTCCCATGAAGTTTTTTGAATTTGATATTTTTGAATAAATATTTAATACAAAAATGTGGTCTATAATTAAAAATTACCCTAATAATAATAATTCAAACCACAAAAGCTTTAATATACACATTCGTGATAAATATTGTAATAAAATAAATCTAAAAATTAAGCTTACAATTTGATCCATTTATCGTAATTAGATTAAGTAGAGTTTTTAAATAAAATACATTTTTTTCTGTTCAGTGTACATAAAAGTTAGGAAAGTTTATCACTTAATTAAGAAATTGCATATCACAATAGTTGAGTGTCCCCTGACAATTTGGCATCAACTTGCATTGGATCAGAAAAAATTTTGGGAGACCCTTTTAATTAATACTTGGCGAAACGAACTGTTATTATTTATATTATTAAAAATATAAATATAGAGAAATAATAAAATACTTATAAAAAAAAATCATTAGGCCTAGTCTCAGAAAAATGTCTCCCTTAAACTATTTCTACTATTACTAATGGAGGGCATCACTCATACAATAATACTAACTTACCTAAGTATTTAAGCCTAGTAACAGAAGACTTATAATTAAAAAAGTCCTTGTTTTTGGCAAATCTAGAGATGAGTTAAGGATAAATAAAACAATACTGTCTCTTTGATCACTGCATTCCAGAACAAATCTAATGTAAATACTTTGGGCCTTTTACACTCCAAATAAAACAAATCGAGAGCTTTTGTTTTTTATTCCTTATTTAATTTTAAGTATGGCACTTTGATAGGGTCAGGCGCCAAGATCCCTATTGATTAAAAAAATAATTAATGAGTCTGAAGCTTTTCTTGAGCTTCGGCATCAACAATAATTCCTCCATTAGTCGAACAATTGTTGTTTACCCCTTTTCTTGGTGGTTTTGGATCAAAAAAGTGTGTAATCTCAGATAAAGTTTTGCCACGGGTCTCTGGCACAAAGAAATAAACAAAAGCGGCAGCTGCAAGGGCCATTCCTGCAAAGGACCACTGAACGACATGTGTGCCTAAAATGGCTACCAGAGGGCGGTAAGTTTGCACAGCTAGAAACATGAGCAAATACGCGGTGGCATTGGTAATCCCGTGGCCTAAGCTTCGGATTTCCAATGGGAAGAATTCGGCCGTGATGAGCCAGGGGATGGAGAGAAAGCCTAACATCGAGGTGCAAACGTAAATGAGCAGACAGATCGGCGGTCCCCAACTCGTCTCTCCGGCTTCACCATGATCAGGTGCTAAAAAAATAATAAAAAGAATTTCATTTAATAAAAACAATTATCTATTTTCATTATAAATTCAATTTTCTTTTATTTAAAAAAAAATAGAAATATAGAACGAAAAACATAGTTTTAAAAATACTGTTAGAAAGTATAAAAAAATATTTTATTTGTCTTGGACCATCCGAACCCCTCCCTCAAAAGAAATTTCTGGCTACGGCCCTTTGCCTGCTCTAATCAATCAGAAAGTTTCGTTTGGACACTTTTGTCCATTCTTTTTTTAAAGGTTTTTTCGGCATCTAAAGCCTGAAGACCACATCCCTATTTATTTCAAATGATTCGTAGTCGAATTATATAAAATAAATTTTTCTTGCTTCGGACGGGAAGCGAACCCGGGACCCCGGCGCGAGAAGCTAGTGTCTTCTCTCTGAGCTACGGGTCAAGGGCCCATTCATTTTTTAAATAAAACTAATTTTAAATTTAAAAAAAATAAATTTTATGTATTTTCATAATAGACATAAAAAAATTTTCTATTGAGAAATTTTTAATTCATTAAAATGCCAAAGTTAGACTATTTGGGATACAAATTCTACTTAAATAAATTCGATTACTTAATCATCACTTTGACTTCTCATCGACTCCCTTGTCATTACTGTCAATTCTCAAGAAATAAGAACTTGAGAAAGAAGCAGATAAAATTATGAGTTCCGAGAGTTAGTTGATGAAAGTTAAACGATAAATCAATAAAAGAAGAATTAACCTGTTGATGTTGATCTATTGAGCGTTACTATAATGTCTAGAATGTCTTTTTTTTTGTTAAGAATACTCGGAACAATTTTTCCTAGTGAATTCAATGTTTGTTTAGAAAATAAGTTGAGGAATATAATTTATAAAAAAAAAAAAAAAGGAAACAAGGATTGATGGGCTTGTTAATTTTTATACCTTTAACCTAACAAGATGTGTTAATCTATTTGGAATATTAATGATCAAAATGTAAATTAGTCAATCTGTAACAATAAAAGAGGGAATTCAAAATGAATAAAAAACCGAGTTTGTTAAATAAACGTACTCACTGCCCACTTTCCCCCCCCTATTTAAAAAAACATTTGAAAAGAAAAGTTCCTTAAAATTAAGGTTGTTTTGAGTATAGTAAGCCTATAATTAAAAATCAAGGTCTATATATTAAATAAAAGGTGATTTTTATGGTTTGTAAAAAAAAAGCGCCTGGAAAGTAGGCAACAAAAATAACTTCTCATCAATCTAGCCTGCATTTTTTTATTTTATTTATTTATTTATTTTTATTTATTTAAAATTGAGATGTACATAGGGCTTGTTCAGCCCCTCATTGGGCCCCTCTTTAATCAGTTGATGTCATAGGCGTAGCCAGAAATTTTTGATGGGGGAGGGTTCAAGAAAATTTTTTCAATAATTTGAAAATTGTAAGATTATTTTAGGGTATTTATAAATCATTTTGGTTTTTGCTTTTTTTTTTATTTAGCTACAGTAAATTATTATATTATTTTTTTTTTAAGGTCTTTTTCGGCATCTAAGGCTATTTAGACCCCATCCCTATTTATTTTTGTTATAAGTTAATTTCAAATTCCAATTATTATATTAAAGTGAAACTTTTATTTGATGGCCTCAAATTTTTTCGCTCTTCTATCAGCATGTCGCGTTTTGAACTCAAACCCCCCTCCCCCCTCCGTGGATACGCCTATGGTCGATGTTGTTAATCATGTGTTATTACTAGGACTAGGATCGATATGAATTTCAAAAGGCCGAAATATGCACAAAAAAATATGCATTTTTAAAGTAAATATGCTCCCAATATATGCATTATAAACCTACCAGGTATATCCAGATCTATTCTATATCCAGATCTATTCTCTAAAAACAGACGTTAAAATTAAAAAAAAAAAAAACATCAGTAAAATACTTAACTTTTATAATAAGAGAAAGAAAATAAAAATCAACCTCGTAATTCATTTCCTTTATAATTTATTTTGGACACAGACATATAGACATACCATTTTATGGGACCCACTTTTTTTGGATTCAGAGGATCTAAAAACATGAATTTCCAACAAAATCTCGACATCGAATTTTCGACATGAATCCAATACTTTCTTTCTCTATTCATATGTAAGAGAAAGTGAAAATAATTGTTTCAATTATACTGACACAGTCGTCAGTTATTTCCTCAGGGCTATTCATCCTTTCTTCAATATAAAATATCTTTTGGGAAATCTTTTTTTGATTTGCAGAACTCTTGCTAAGAAATTATTTTTTTTTTCTATTATTTTATTAACGAGATGAAGGATGAGAATTAAGAATTAATCTTAAATTAAAATTATGCTTGTGTGTCAAGGGAAAAAGAATCGCATAGTAAAATACATTTCCTTATAATTAAATGCACCTATTAAACACACATTTTTATTTCTATTAGGTCTATATAATCGGAAATTTTCTCAGTGACGTAACAAAACGCTTAGAATGGGGGGGGCCCCGGTTCCCCTTTGTCCTCAGTTCGCTACTGAATTTTCTGTTTTTCATACTAGGCTATATTTGATCGAATATCTCATAAATTGATGCGATAGTTTATTTGCTCATTCATATTAGTATAGATATGGAACCAATTGATTTTTAAATGGCTTGGACAAACATGTCATTTGGCTGCCAGAATGTTTACAATTGAATTATTTATTTGCTAAAGGAAATGACAACATTCACACCTGATCACTTTGATCCAACCGCTAGAGAGGAGGATTTAGAGAAATTGGGCTGTACAAGTATTCAATCATCATTCATTTTGACAAAAGTGATGTAAACAGGACTTAGGTAATCAACATTTTAAATAAAATAATGTTTTCTAAATATGCATTAGGCTACTCTTAAGCTGGGCGCTCACGGTCGATTTTTAGTCGATGGAAGTGGATCGCATGCTTGTTCTAGAAATTATAGTTTTAAGGCGGGGCAGGAGCGAAGGTGTTACGCATGTTTTTCCCGATAAGATGGCGTAGTGTGTCATAAAAAGCATGCCCAAAAAATCAAGAAATTCAAAAATTTGCCAAGAGATGTCAGAATGGTAGCTAATAATATTTAATGCATTTGGTTGATATTCATTGATCTTTTAACAATAAATACTTTATAAATATTATTATATATTATGTATCTTTTATAAAAGCATATAAATATAGAAATATTGGCCAGAGATAGGCTATACTATATCGTCTGTTAGACTAGCATGCCATCTATTGCAAGAATGCTGAACTAATTTGACAGTTGGTTTTTAAATAAATCATCTAAGCTAATTTTAAAAATTTCTCAATTAATAGTGATTAATAATAACAATAAATTAATTTTTAAATTAAAAAAAAAATTAAAGATTATTGTGACAGATGGTTTGCTGTATTAGCTTGATAACAAAAAAAAATTTATTTTCATATTTTTTTAATAAGTCAAAAATTTATTTTTTAATTTTAGTTTTAAATAATTAAATAAATAAATTGCTCATTCCCCTTGAGAATTAACGCCATTATTTCTGTAAGTGAACTTCAGAGGAAGTTTTCCATCTCTCTTAATTCCAAAATTAAATCATTAAATTAATGTAATAAAATTTATTTTATTCACCATTGAAATTTCTTCTCTTTCAAGTGATTTCATTGAAAGTTACTTTGAATACTTTCTTTTACTATTGGTCTTTTGCTCTTTGCACTTGGGGGAAATTTTAATTGCGTCAGCATTCCTTCGCACACCATTTTAATCTCTAATTTCTTTAGATAATTTTTTAAGTAAGCAACTTGATTTTTTTCAAAGGATATTTTACGTCAATAGATTCACACAAATGAATTTTTTTCTAATTGATGATTGAATTAAAAAAAGTGAAAAAATATAAGAAAAATTTTCGAAATTTCTTTTATTAAAAGAGTAATTTATTTCTTAACTTGCGCTATCTCTTCGGCTTTTTTTTCTTCATGTCTACATCTATTTGTATTTTATCCGAAGTCTTAAGAGCAAAAGCTTTAGAAAAGAATGTTTTTCTGCAACTTTTATCACCCTATAAACTCTTGATTTTATATTTATCATATGATAATTTACAAAGAGCGCAAAACTTTATTATTTGCTTCATTTTCATTTGAAATCGCGTATTCTTAACTCTCTTTTTGAATTCACTTAATTTATATCTTGCACATTTGATACTAAAATAGAAGTAAAATATACGATCTCATTCAGTATCAAATATCTCTGACTTTGCTTTTTTTTTTAACATAACGCCATTTTCCTCTTTTTTTCTTTCGCTTTTGTCATTTTTGATTTGGTTTATTTGAAAAATAACATTGTTCAGCCTTTTATGACAGGTGTAGATGTTAATGAACCTTTTTGTATGAAAAATGAATAACTTTTGAGATTTTTTTTTAAAGTGAAATTTAATCAAAATGACAGATAAAATAATTATAATTTGAATAATGTAATAATAGTAAAAACTATCAATAGATTCAGAAATTAATTTTCACTTGTATGGCGAGATCCGAGGTGTGGCTCTAGAGAGAATAACTTTCTTGGGGTATGTTCTATTTACGCTTTGAATAATTACTCTGGATCACTACAGTAGAATAAATTTTTTCCATTAAACCTGAGTTGCTAAAAGTTGAGCTTAGTTACTATATGCCATCGACTAATCGTCTCCTCAATTTTCATATATAAAAATTATTTTATTATCCACTTCACTCTTTAGTAAGTTTATGGACGAAGGAATCTATGGAGGACCGGTAGTAGTAATTGTGAAACCCTCTTTAGGACAAAAAGGTTTTTAAACGAGTGGAGGGGTAAACTGCTTTTTTAACTACAAAAAGTTTATTCTATACAAAACAAAATTATTTTATTAAAAACTTATTTTATTTTTGTACGAGTTTATAAACAATACGTATTTTATTTTGGTGGCTTGGATGGGAAAATTCACTAAAAATGGATCGAAATCCGATCTAGATCCATCTAGTGTGAAGATCACGATCCCCAAAGTTGCCTATTTTTAAAAATTGGATCTAGATCTAAATCCAGATCTTGAATCGGATTTTAAATCGTATTTTTTTTCTACCTTCCTATCGTTGAGGAAATATTTTTCCCTAATTGAAATTCATCGACCTTTTTTTTATGAAACAAATAAATTTTTATGAATTTTAAATCCAGGTACTATTTAATTTCCTTTAGAAAAGGAATTAATTCCGATCCTAAATTCTTAAAAATAATTTGGATTTCAAATAAAATTCTAAAACCTTTCTGTCTGGTGAATCGAAATTCCAAATTCATGATCGGAACGGATTTAGAGACTTAAATCCAAAATGATCAAGATTTCTGGCCATTTCTGTTAGGTGGAAAGCTTGTTGTGTTCGCTACAATTTTTGATCTCTAGCTCATTGAGATTTAGAAATTGTTGGCCAAACAGCAGAAAACTCAAACAACTTAAGGTGCGCGTCTCGAAAAGCCGTTAGAGGACGATTGACTACCGAGTTACTCTAGGCGGCAAGAGATGGCGTTAGTTTTTTCCATTTCATTTGAAAGATTCCAGCTAATTAATTAAGGCTAAAAAATTAATTATTTTTTAACACAATGATTACTAATTTAATTATATATAAGATATAGAACGGATTTTTTAAAAATATCTTTTATTTAATGCGATTAATCTTAAAAAAAATTTATTTTTTCGAAAATCAAAAAAAGGGCTTCTATAGGTTGTAGATATTTTAAATAGCTTTAATTTTAAAAAAATTTGAGGTCGATAGCTTCAAAATTGTGGCCGCTGAAATCTCCCAAAATTAGCACCCCGAGACGCGAACCTTAAAGAAAAGTGTTGTAAAAAAAAATTCAAATTCCTATTATTATTAGACTATTATTTATTAAATTTTATTTTAAATTATAATGAAATAAATCTCCATTGATGACGACAGACGACAGTTGAGCAGCCTTTCTCATTCTCTTGGCAAATTGTTTTTGTTAGCTCGGGTTGTTTTTCCTGCTGGACAATTTACAATCTGATTGTGGGATTCGGAAGACACGGGACCTATGCTTTGGTAATGGATTCTTGTTAGGCTGACCAGACCTCTCATCTTATCTGAATACAAATGAATAATTAGCATTCGAAAGCCAGGAGGGTTTGCCAACCAAGAAGGTCAGAAGCTTTTTATTTAATTAACTTCGATTCCTTGTCTTCGTCTAATGAAAAATTAAATCAGAAAAATAAAAAAATTTTTAACAAACATTTTAGAGTTGATTGAAATATTTAAAAATCAATCTTTAGTCATAAATGCCAATTTTGTTGATCTGTTTGAGTTTAGGACAAGGTCAGCTCGAGCAACAAATGAGATCTCATGTGCAAACTTTGTTCCATTAGCTTATATTAAAGTTGGTTGCTAAGTCGCTCTTGACCTAAATGCCCCACCTGAATGCGATTTCTTTCATTTTTTTTGATTTATTATTCAATTTTATAGCATTGTTACAGCAGATAATATAAAAAAGAATATTTGAAGATAAAAGATAATTTAAAATATACCTTTGGTTTGCCACTATATTTAAATATAAAGTATATAATCGGAGATGCAAAAAACGGAAAGATAAGGATTTTATTGATCTATCTCTTGGAACTCTTGCTTCATGATTAAGGACACGAAAAAATTATCGATACTTAGCAGTATCGATACTTTTGTTCCGATACTAGTACTTTTTAAACTCGATACTTTTTTCAATACTTTAATCATATGAGCATTTTATTATATCGAATGAAATAATCATTCAAATATAAATAATAACTATTAAATGAGTTTATTTACTATTACACAAGAGCGGATTTAGGGAAGAGGGGAGGGGTAATTATACTCCCATCCCTGCCCTCGAGATTTGAGAAAAATATTTTTCTTGGAAATTATTTTTTTTTTTTTTTCTGGGGGGTTGTTTCTTATATTTTTTTTTTTTTTTTTTCTTTTCTCATAACCCCACCTCTTCTTTTGCCAGGGAGGTGGTTTCCGCCTCTAATTAATTAAAAAAAAAAAATTTTTTTTTTAATATAAAATTTTAAAAATGAAAAAAAAATTTTAAATTAAAAATTTGATTTGTGTATTCTGTATATTTAAGTACAGAATGCAATTTTAAATTGCCGAAAGTAAGAGAAAGTTGTATGCTGTGCGACCAGTCACCCCCCCCCCTCCTCTCCGAAAAGTAATAATTTCATTTTTAAAATTATAAAAAATGTTATATAATTTTTATTTGAGGGATTTAATTATTAAAGGAGGTCATTTAGTCCCCGCCTCTATTTATTTCAATTTATTGATAGCCAATTAAATTGAAAGAAATTTTTGTCGCATGAGACGGGTTGCGAACCCGTGACCCTTGGTATAGAAGGCCAGCACGCAAACCCCTACACCAAGGCCTGAGGACTGCTTTAATTTTTCATAAGACAATATAGAACTCTAACGGTGGCAAAAATGGCTGGCGGCCTAATGCCAACATTGTTTTTTTTTTTTTTTTTAATATTAAATATAGAACTCAATGCCCTTGACCGATGTCTCTGAGGTAAGAGCATTAGCTTCTGATGCCAAAGGTCAAGGGTTTTATTCCCTCCCAAGACGAAGAATTTATTATTATTTATCTATTTATTTCAATTGAATTGAATACCAATTAATTGAAATAAATAGAGACGGGTCTGAAATATCCCCAGATCCGAAAAAGGACCTTAAACAAATAAAAATAAAATATAGAGGTAAGAGAAAGTAAAAAATTAAATTTTTAGTTTCTCTTATTTTTTATGTTAATATATATAGAGAGAAAGTAGCCTATTGGATTCATGTCAAATATTCGATGTCGAGATTTTGATGGATATACACGTTTTGAGGTCCCCTGAATACAAAAAAGTGGTTTTCGCGACATGGACTGTCTGTCGGTGTGTCTGTGTGTGTGTATGTGTGTCTGTGAACAAAATATCGCAAGAATCAAAAGAGCTATGAGGTTGAAATTTTATATTTAAGTACTGGCAACCTCCTGAAACATGACACGAAGCTTTTGAACAAAATCGGTCAAAGAGTACCGATACACTTTTTTAGTTTTTCTTGATTTTCTCAAAAGTCGCTCCAACAATTTTGATTAAAATTCAAAAATCAATTATTTTTTAGATGCTCTTTAAAATGTATATTCTCATTTTGTCAATGAAATCTTCTTAAGACTACTTTACTCTTGTATTTCATAGGAAAGATAGGAGAAATGGTTGCCATGGTAACAAAATATAAATATTTTCCTATATTATAAAATTTACATCTTGAAATTCGAATGTAATTACCGTACTGTCGGAAACTAAATATATGTCGACACATAAAATCTGGTGTGACAAGCACAGAACACAACTTTCTCTTGCCGAAGGAGACCAGTCACACCAGATTTTTTTCCTATGAGAACATTCTATATTTTCAGAAATTTTTCGAACTTAGGAATTTGGAACCCGAGTATTTTTCCCTGGTTCATTATAAGCGTGCAAAATTTCATTCCAACGAGAAGTTGGTCAAACAGAGCGTGACAGACAGACACTCTGCAATTAAATATATAGAAGCTATTTTTCGCTAATGCAGCAAACAAGATTTTTTTGTTGCTCTATTTAAATGAAATTTAATTTACTTAATAATTAGACGTTACTTGTAGAGATTAAAATGTTTTTATATATTATGTGAAAAACAAGAAATTAATGAATTCAAACATCGTCATTTGTTTAGTTAATAGCTACAAATATTTTGTTTAATATTATAAGCGTATACATCATACATTTATTTTGACAGGTATCATCATTTGTTGGAAAAACAAGGAAAAATTTTATTCTATTTGTTTTAATGATATACCAGAAAAAAAATATTCCAAAACAAATTTATAGCATAAAAAAATGAGAATGAATAGTAAATTATCTCAAGTTTTTATTTATATAAATGATTATTTTCTTTCTAAATTATTTATATGTAGAGATATGTCAGCTTTAAAAAAATGTAATAATTAGATGTGGCAAACGTATTTATATCCGTCCGGTTGAATTTGTAAATAAATATTAGGCCTATATATTACACTAGAAACACAAGAGCCGGAAAATCTTTCTCGTAATTTCATTTACTATTTAAAATGTATATCGAGATAATTATAAACATATTATATTATAGTAGGTATACCTGGTTTGTATTTAAATTTAAATTTGGTATAAAAAATGAGCAACGCAGTTAATTTTATTTCATTTTATTATTGTATTAAAGTCAGGGCCGACGTTTCGGTCACATATGGAACCAACTTCAGGGCCAGGTTAATGTCTGAAATAAATATATATCCTCGCCAAGATATTGGGCATAAATACTTGTAAATCGCGCAACCATTTAATATCCAAAATTTTTCAGTTTCCATGATATAAGAAACTGAAAAATTTTGGTCATTAACATGGTTATTTATTTCAGTTATTAACCTGTACCTGAAGATGGTTTCTTATGTGACCGAAATGTCGGCCCTGGTTTTAATAATAAAATGAAATAAAATTAACTGCGTCGCTCATTTTTTCTACCAAATTTAAATGTGGCTTAATCGAACCAGCTTACCAAATTTAAATATAAACATATTATATGGACCGTTTATTTTGAAAGTGGTGTAAGTCCATTTTCTATTGTTTCGAGAAAATGAAAGGTTTTTTTTTGTTTTTTTTTTTAAGATCTTTTTCGGCATCTAAGGCCATTTAGACCCGTCCCTATTTATTTCAAATGATTTGTAGTCAAATCAAATGAAAAATGAAAGGTTAACATATTTGTTTATTAAAAAATCTATTTACCGACCAATTTTCAATAGTACAAAACATGGGAATTTTTTAAGAAATTTACCACTAGCTAGTTATACATAGAAAATTTACATTAATTTAAGCATAAATTATGTGATATCTCATTTAAAAAAAAAAAAAAAAAAAAATGGACTTACACCACTTTCAAAATAAACGGTCCATGTAATCTTTGTAAATTTCGGTAGAGAAATTGGACCTTTAAAAAGTATTAGTTCCAACAAATTTATGTCGAGGAAGAATAGGAATAGGGGTCGTCGACGTAATATGTAAGGCATATTCTGACGATATTCTAGTCCCCCCCCCTCTCACAGTTGGTCACATACAAACAAACCCCCCTACAAATATTATGTCACAACATAAAACTACCCCCCTTCCCCCCTAAACCGAAACTTGTTTTAAACTTTTTCTTAAAATTTCCTAAACAAAATTCATATCATTTTTTTTTTTGTTTTAAAAAATTTTCCCAGTGACTCATAAACACTTCATTTTTTCTTTGTTGGGAATATCATTCGACCTTTTTTTTAGTATACGAGTGTCATCCCATCTTTTCAAACTCAAAAAAATTTTTTAAATTCAACTTTGAATTGTAATGTCACACTTAGAGAAACCCCCGGGTCCCCTATGTCACAATTAGTAACTTTTCGCCCCCCCCCCCTTACGTAATATGTGGACGACCCCATATTGAATGTAGAAAAATTTATTAAGTTTAATAACGTGTTTTTTGTGAATAATAGCCAAATATGACAAAGATTTATAATTCTATTCAAAGATTGACGTTTTTAGATTAATGGTTTGCTTTTGAACTCAAGGCGAAATAAGTATATTAAAAGGTCATTGAAATTTAGGATTAATTGAGACAATCGATGACATGAGTAAGTGTTGGCATCAATATTTGATCAAAGTTCAAAAAATGTGTTCTTGAACAAATGAGGGTGATTGAAATCTAGTCATAATTTATGATAAGTTGATTTCAGGATTGTATTTTATTTTAAGTTTAGAGTGGCGATCTTTTTCCTTAAACTCGTTTAAGACAGAAGGCTTGATAATTAGTTTATTCAACAAATCATTTTTTTATTTAAATATCATCATCACTTCTGAGAGGACCGGGTCCCGTGGGGCTCAGGTGAAAACGGAAAAATTTGGATAAAAAAAATAAATTAACGAAAATTTGTCTTTGAGATGAAGGCCCCTCGGGTAAGTGGTATATTCGGTATTTTAAATTTGTGTATAGGGAGGGGGGTATTTGGAAAAGAGTTCGGGCCCCCTCCCTCGAAAAAATTTCTAAATACGCCCTGTTCTGAGTCATAGGTCAGGGACTAGACTTACAATTGTTAGTAGAGATTAAATTGATACTGGAGAACGTAGTTGAAACATGATGATATAGGGAATCGAAATTATACACTAGGTTATCTGTTTCAAAATTATTTTATTGAATTTATACATATTTCGACACATTAAATTTCGATAAAATAATTTTGAAACAAATCACCTTTTGTAATTTCAATTTCCTATATACCACGGTAGTAGAGATATTCTTTTGGGGTTTAAGATAAAACCAACAACAAAAAAAAATTTCAAATAGATTTTATCAAAATCTATTGAAAATACATACATAAAACAAACAAATAGATGAAAAAAATTTCATTGTTAAAAAACAGTTTTTCGTAAAGTAGAGCAAACCTAACTCAAATTTGTTAAGAGACAAACAAATTAAAAGCTTCTTATTTATTAGATAAAAAAAAATAAATATTGATTGGTGGCAAAAATATTATTTAGAATAATGAGGAATTATTGGTTTTATGTCAATTGGCAGCCGTGCAATAAAAAACCAAAAATAATTACGTTAATAATAGTCTAGTGCAGCGGTTTCCAACCTTTTTTGATGTGCGGCCCACTTTTTCAGTAAAAAAAAACTCTGAGGCCCAGGGTATACTGAGTATAAATGTGTGCGTGTATGTGTAAGTAAAATGGGTTGGTACAAAATTACTTAATAAAAAAAAATGATTTTATAGCATTTACTTTGTATTAAGAACAAAAAGCGGTCAAGTTTTTAAAAAGTCAATGCTAGGATTTGACTAAACACTAAACTACTCATATATTTGTTAAATATAATTTTATATAATCAAACTGAAAAATACGATTCGATTAACAAATAAATATGAAATGAAAAAGAAATAGCAGTATGAAAAGTTTTATGCTGAGGAACTTTGACAAATGAAACAATTTAATTTATCCCTATTCGTTCTATTAATTATGTATTATTTGAGGTAATTTTAAGCAATAAAAGATTCTAAAGAATAAATTTCTAGTTTTATTTTAATTTGAAATTAATTTAGTCCCTTGTGGACGAAAACAAAGGGAATTCTTAAAAAGGACACCATAAATAAATTTAAAAAAAGAAAAAAATAACTCAATGGCCTCAGACGAAAATGCAAAATTAAAAAAAAAAAAGCATATTATATTAAAAAATTTGAAAAAAGTTGGTCACAAAAGTCGCTTTTTCAAAAAAAAGTCTCTGCCAGCCAAAAAAGCGCAAAAAAAGTCGCAAAAGTCGTTTTTGAAAATCTCAAAAACGTTTCTTTTTGTGAGATCAGTGAAAATCTGGAAAAGTCTCAATATTGACAAAACTTTTTTTCCACTCTCTAATTATAAGTAATAATTTTTATCCTTTCATTAGACGTCCACGGCCCAGTTCCAATCAGCCCGCGGCCCACGGGTTGGGAACCGCTGGTCTAGTGAATATTCCAATAGCATAGACAGAAACGAATCCCATCTAAGTTACCTAACATAAATATAAAATTTCAACCTCATAGCTCCCATTTCCTTCTTGCTTTATATTTTCCTCACTTTTTTGAACTCAAATCGTGTATTTCCATCAAACTCTGGACAATGAATTTTTAACATGAATACAATAGTTTATCTTTATACATATATTACGTATATTTACATATATAGGTAAGAAAAAGTAATTAGAGGTATTTTGATGAAATTTTTAAAATTAAGAAACTACCCTAAAATGGCACGAGTTTAAAATATAATTTAAGAAGAATAAAAGTTATTATAATTATAGGTTTTTTTTTTTAATTTATTTATTTAAGGTCTTTTTCGGCATCTAAGGCCATTTATACCCCATTTCTATTTATTTGGTAGCCAGTCAAATGAAATAAATTTTTCTCGCTTGAGACGGAAAGCGAACCCGGGACCCCACCATGAGAAGCAAATGTCTTCTCTCTCTGAGCCAGGGGTCACGGGCTAGGTTTACAATTTTAGGAAATATAATTTTTTACCATCAAACATAAAAGGCTAAAAAAAATTTGACCTCTTATTCATTTTCAATATCAAGTTTATATTTTTTTATTTGATTTCAACTTTTTCGAACAATTATTTGATAAAAACTCCACCCCCAATTTAAATGAATAATTTTTTTTTTTTTTTTTTTTTCTAAAAAGATGAGATAATTTTTTATAAGTAATAAAATATTTCGTTTGATTAATGATAATAAGTAATTAATGAGAAATAAAATTGTTTTGAAATTTTTGTTTAATATAAAAAATTTTATCAAAAGCTTAAATGATTAAATATTTTGAAAACTTTGATTATTAAATGCTTGCTATCTTTCAACTAGAGATAATTTTGATTATGTTTATTTTAACCCAAGCCAGACTTTTAATAAATTTATTTTATCATGATATCTATCTCTCGATGTTTGTCTGGAATTTATTTTGAATTATATGCCAAGGACAAATAAATACCCTTTATATTTCAATTGATTATTATTAATTTGGAGAGAAAAATTTATGAGAAGAATATCTTCTTTTGATTTTATTGATTTAGTCCAACCCACAGATTGAGGGAATGACATTGTCAACACCCACTCAGTTCGATGATAATTTATTTAACAATTTTTAACGTTTAATAGACTAAATCTTAAGGAGCTACGGGAGCGAAGGTGTTACGCATGTTTTTCCCGATAAGATGGCGTTGTGTATCATAAAAAGTATGCCCAAATATCAAGTAATTCAGAAATTTGCCAAGAGATGTCAGAATGGTAGCTAATAATATTTAATGCATTTGGTTGATTTTCATTGATCTTTTAACAATAAATACTTTATAAATGTTATTATATATTATGTATCTTTTATAAAAGCATAAAAATATATAAATATAGGCCAGATATAGGCCAAAAAGGGGATCAGCCGTTAGACTAGCCTGCCATCTATTGCAAGAATGCTGAATTAATTTGACAGATGAATTTTAAATAAATCATCTAACAATTGTAAGCTTATTTTAAAAATTTCTTAATTAATATGTGATTAATAATAACAATAAATTCATTTTTAAATTTAAAAAAAAATTAAAGATTATTGGGACAGATTGTTTTTTTGTATTTGCTTGATAACAAAAAAATTAATTTCGATAATTTTTTAAAAAGTCATTAAAAAAATTATAGCTCGATGTCCCAATAATCTCTTATGAATTTAATTCATTTAAAAAAAAAACCGCATTGAAAAATTCCTTATAATAGTCTAGTTTATTTTTAAGTACGTTTAGACGTCGCTCCTGAACCCCCTTAAGTTATATGCCGAAAAGACGATTGATTGTAATAATTGTTTCCTTGAAGGATAGGCAACAAATAAACTTTCTTATCAACTAGCCTAGTAACGCCCATGACTTTGCTCTCTATCTCTTTGCGCAACTTCCAGGTGTTATCTAATCGCTCAAAAATATCCTTGAAAGAGGCAGATCCAAGAATTCATCAGGACATTTAATATTGAGAGACTTAATTTCACTCTGAAGTTCAATGAGAGCGAAAAATTTATCAATAATTTCAAATGTTTTTTCATGTTTTTAAACTTTTAACTTTTCTTGACGTTTAGAAGGCTAAAATAATTCCTTTTAATCCCTCCATATTTAATTCATGGCCCTAAAATTAACGAAAAGGGGTGGAAATAACATAAGTAGGGGGCCTCCCCCCGAAAACGGTACGGAGTGGGGGAAAACGGAGGTCATATTTGGATTCTAGGAGGTCATTTTACTTAAGAATCTGATGAAATTATTTCGGAACTCGAAAAAAATTTCATTACCCCTATTAGTGTTATTTGAAAATCAATGTGATGTGCCTCTTAACCATATTCGATTTTTTGCCCATACCATGAAAACCGTTGGTTTTACTAAAAAATGTTAAAGGACTTTTTTTTAGTAAATTTAATGCTCTTCAAAAAATTACTGATGAACTTTTTTTGCTGGACCAACCGTTTAGGAGTTACAGGTGTTAATAGTCAAATTTAGGGGAAATCGATGAACTTTGACCCTCTGGCGGGCCAGGTAAACGTTGTCCGATCGGTCTAAAATTTTGCAGGTAATTTTTACTTTAATAAAGGAACAAAATGAGAGGGAAGTGTTTTTTGATTTCCGACTTCACTTTTTTTGGACCTCCCTAATATACCCCCCCCCCCCTACCCTATATGGTTAAATAAAATTTCAATTAATAAATAATTTAATTTAATTTTTACTTTTTCAGTGTGGCCGACTGTTAACAAGTTTCGATCGGAATCCAATCATCTTCAGGGCCTTTTTACTGAATTTAAATCCTCACATATAGATCTTTTGTTTCACTTTGTGTAAATCAATTATACAATACAAATCCCCCCCCCAACCTCCCCTTTTAGAATTTTGATTGAAATTGGAGTCACGGGTGCATAAAAGACCAATTGTCGGGGGGACGTCCTTGGAATTGAAGACAAGATATACATAGAAAAAATTATCTTCTTAGCTCGGGTAATTCGTATCCGGATAGTTTTTTATTACAATATAAATAGCTTAGTAATATGTCGCCTACCTGATAAAATGCGATATGAGAAATATCCAGACACCACCATACTCGCACACTCGCTGAGACAACTGAGGATGAGGAGAGGTCGTCTGCCGAAGTGGCGCATCAAGAAAGAGATCACGAACGACATGACAAAGCGAACGATGCCCAAAAAGACGGTAGCTAAAGCAGGCTCCATGGCGCTACGCACGTCCTGCCAACATTATTTATTTGCTCGTCAGAACATGCCCAGATAGCCTTTGCCTGCTTCCCAAAGGGAATCAACCATTTAAATAAAACAACCAGTTATTTGCATTGTATAATTTTTCATAATAAAAAAAAGAGTTTTTTTTTTTAATAAATAAAGTAAAAAAAAATTACAAATTACATGCTTTTAGTTTTTTTTTTTTTTTTTTAATGAATCATCAAACCATGTTTTTTATTGACTAGTATGTCATATTGCATGTTTGTAGGACAACGGATTACATGCGAGCTGCAAACAAATCCGATATTCAATAGTACATGACCTTTTTAATTTTCTGATTAAAAAAAGGATTGTTAAATTTTTAAATATTATTAGTTTTGAGAAAAACACTTGAAGCTGTCATCAATTAATAGAATATGGTTTTTACATAAAATCTAAGGAAGAACGCACACCAATTGAGCAAAAACGTTTTTGTCTAATCGTGCCTAAAATTGTTTTTTCAATGGGTCAAGGCACATCGAGGAGGCAAAACACAATTGAGCATGATTCGGTATAATTGAACAAAATGTCTTGAGCATTTTGCTCAATCGGTGTGCGTTGGCATTGGACAAAATGTTCTGTCATTGAGCAAAAAATGCCAACGTTCGCTCGTGCTGACATCAATCTTTTAAGGTGCGCGTCTTGGGGTGCTAATTTTGAGAGTTTCCAGCGGCCACAATTTAGAAGCTATCGATCTCAAATTTTTTTTAAATTAAAGCTATTTAAAATATCTACAGCTTATAGAAGCCCTTTTTTTGATTTTTGAAAAAATAATTTTTTTTTTTTTAGATAAATCGCGTTAAATAAAAGATATTTTTAAAAAATTCGCTCTATAACTTATAGATAATTAAATTAGTAATCATTGTGTTAAAAAATAATTAATTTTTAACCGTTAATTAATTAGCTGGAATCTTTCAAATGAAATGAAATAAATCCCTTGTATCTCAATGGGAAAAACTAACGCCATCTCTTGCCGCTTAGAGTAACTCGGTAGTCAATCGTATTCTAACGGCTTTTCGAGACGCGCACCTTAACACATTGATTGACACGGGCCCTCCAAAAAATCATTTTTTCTGTACTGATGATGACCAGGCGCGATGCCGGTCGAAATATCTACAAATTAAATTATTTTTGTATTTTATGGACGTCATTTACTATAGTCAGTCATTTTCTTCCTGTCCCCCAATCACTTCTCTGACTTTGTATAATAAATTACACGGAAATGATGTATTTTTTAACAGTGGCGAAAAGGAACCTTATCAACTTCATTGTCTTTTAAGATGTTTTATATGTGAAAACTTTAAGAATTTTTTAAATAATTCATAAATGATTTGCTGCTGTTTTATTATTATTAGTCTTGATTATGCAGTGTATGAAATTCGATTATAAAATTTATATCAAGCTCTTAAATTAAAGTTCAAAATTCGATTTATCTCAATATAAATGATTTAGTATAGAATCACGAATTTCATTTGTCGAATAATACCGATTAATTTAATTATTCTTTTTTTGCTTTGATTAAATTCAATGATTTAAAAAATTAAAAAAAGTTTTGTTTTAATAAAATAAAATAAAAAAAATCGTATTTTACATGGATTCTCATTCAAGAATCAATTTGCAAAGTCTTTAAGAAAATTTCGATAATCAAAGAAGTTGGGAAGTTGGGAAAAAAAAACAATCAAAAAAAAAGAAAGTAAGTACGTGATCTTTTTATAAATTTTTTTATATAGAAATTTCAAGCCTTTAAATCCGGCTGTCCCGAAAGTTTTTTTTGCAATATAAAATAAATTCTCTAGGGAATAAATATTTACGTAAAGTTTAAGATATATATAATATAATTACCTGGAGAAAAGTGACGGCATAAAAAAGCGTTGTGTAGATGCCAGAGAATTGTTGAAAAATGAAAAGTGTAATGAGGATTATCACAGGCTTATAGCCAGTTGGCTTTTTGAAGAGCAGCAAACGCGCCTTCAGGCTCAATTTCGTTCTCGTGTTGAGCTGCTCCTGGCTTTTCACTAAAGTTGAGATCTGCGATTCTGCATGCTAAAAAACAAAAATACAAATACAGATGTAAATTTAATTAATATTTATTTGATAACTTTTTAACGTTAGAGAACAACCCCCAGGGAATATACATAGTTGCCAATTTGTTTTTTTTTGTTTTTTTTTTGTTTTGCATTTTGGGAGAAGCGAGAGACGACGACGGGTTTGAAATTCTACCTCTGCCAACATCGAATATCAAAGATTAAAACGAAATTTGATTTTACCCCCCCCCCCCCTGGGGGGGGGGGGGCTTTTTTCCCCCCCCCCTCCCCCTGTAGAAATTCCCCCCCCCCCCCCCTTCTTTAAAATTTTCCCTCCTTCAAAAAAAAAAAAGTGGAAGGCTTATAAAACTGGGGTGCACTCAATAATTTTTATTTTTTAACAAGTAATAATTTATGAAATTAGATTCTTTGTATTGAATTTTGATTCAAAAAGTATTACGTAAGAATAAGTTTTACAACCCTCCCCCCTACATAAGGACATGTAGAGATTTTCTTAACCCCCCCTCCCCCTCAAGGCCCTTACGTAATTAATGAATCCCCCCCCACCACCAAAAAAGGAGGCCGCGCCCCCCCCCCCCCCCCCCCAAAAATTTTATTAAAGGCATTGGGATACCAAATGCTTAACTAGAAATTACTGGACCCCCAAAAGATATTATCATATTTAATAACGGTTATCGTCAAGTCTTAAATGGCCTAAGTTGCTGAAAAGACTGTGTGAATGTGTGTGTGAGTGTGAGTGTGAGTGTGAATGGGAAAAAAGTGTGAATGTTTAAAAAAAATCATAAATAAATATTAATTTAATAAATGCCTCAAAGAGAGTTGTTTCTATCAATAAAATATATGTAGAATTTTTGAGTTTATAAATATGAATGAATATGATTTTAAAAAAAAAATTTTTTTTTTTTTAAAATTTTTTATTTATATCCTCTATGACCGGTGGTGAACCCGAAAGGCGGGGGAGAACAGAAAATTTATTTAATTTGGTAAAAAAAAAATTTTTTTAGATATTAATTTATTTCTTTGCCTTGAGTACTTGAAAACGAGCTCGGCACAGAAGAATTTTAAATACATTTTCCATGAAGATGTTAAAATTTATTAAAAATTAATGAAATGAAATTAAAGAGTCAGTAGTATCTATAAAAAATCTGGTGTGACTGGCGCACAGCACACAACTTTCTCTTACCTTCGGTAATCGAAAGTTGTGTACTGTGCTTGTCACACCAGATTTTTGTGTCGACATATATTTAGTTCCCGACAGTACGGAACATTTGAATTCAGATGTAAAATTTATAAGTATGGGAAAATATTTATATTTTGTTACCATGGCAACCATTTCTCCTATCTTCCCTATGAAATACAAGAGTAAAGTGGTCTTCAGAAGATTTCAATCGCAAAATGAGAATATACATTTTAAAGAGCATCTAAAAAATAATTGATTTTTGAATTTTAAAAAAAATCGTTGGAGCAAATTTTGAGAAAATCGAAAAAAACTGAAAAAGTACATCAGTAAAGTACTAGTAATCTTTGGCCGATTTTGATTAAAAGCTTATTTTTCCGGTCCCGGGGGTGTTTAAGTTAAATATAGAATTTCATCCTCGTAGCTCAATTCCTTCATGCTTAAAATTGAACACAGACACACCCACCCACCCCACACCCACCCACACACAGACAGACCATGTCGCGAAAACCACTTTTTTGGATTCAGGGGACCTCAAAACGTGAAGATCCATCAAAATCTCGACATCGAATTTTTGACATGAATCCAATACTTTCTCTCTATATATATATTACATATATACATAGTTAAGAGAAAGTAAAATTAATTAGATATAATACGAAATAACACGAAAAAATTAAAAGAGATGTTTAATAAGAGAATAAACAGAAAGGCTAAATGAATCTAGGAATATAGAATTAGTAAAGCTATATATGGCCTAAGATGCCGAAAAAACTAAAAACTCATGCCTAAAGCTTTGAGAGCCTCCTTTCGTCCCCACCTAGATACGCCAATGGTGCAGCCCCAAGGCGAAAATATTTGCATTTACTTTCTCTTAGTCTAAATAATTTCATATTTTTAATCTGACTAATCGGTTCTTTGAAGCGATTAATCATCGTCTATTGAGATTATTGATAATACGCGATTAGACAATTTAATTAATAATAATTGAAATATTTCTAATTTTTATATTTTCTTCATGCTGAAAAATTAATATTATAAATCAAAATAAGTCGAAGCATTGGGAGGGAGGGGGGGGGGGAACAATTTTTTTAAAAATTCATCGGATGGTTAGACCTTTAAATACAGAATTATTTTAGAGAAAATGATAGGGAAATTTAAGATATTAATATTCATCAAGCTTCATTTAATTAAAATATTAAATTTTTACTTTCTCTTACTTCTATATATATGTTAATATATAGAGAGAGAAAGTATTGGATTCATGTCAAAAATTCCATGTCGAGGTTTTGATGGATATACACGTTTTGAGGTCCCCTGAGTCTAAAAAAGTGGTTTTCGCGACATAGCCTGTCTGCCTGTGCACGTGTTTTTTAAGCATGAAAGAATTGAGCTAGGAGGTTGAAATTTTATATTTAAGTAAGACACCTACCTAGGGTGTTAAAATGAGCTTTTAATCAAAATCGGCCAAAAAACACTAGTACTTTACTGATGTACTTTTTCAATTTTTTTCGATTTTCTCAAAATTCGCTCCATCGATTTTGATTAAAATTCAAAAATCAATTATTTTTTAGATGCTTTTTAAAATGTATATTCTAATTTTGCCATTGAAATCTTCTGAAGACCACTTTACTCTTGTACTTCATAGGAAAGATAGGGGAAATAGTTGCCATGGTAACAAAATATAAATATTTTCCCATACTTAAAAATTTTACACTGTATTATTTTTTGTATTATTTCTTTTTTTATATTATATATTTTTATTTTTATTTTTTTATATATTATATTTTTTTAAATATTTGGGGGGGGGGGGGGGGGGGAAACCACACAAAAAAAAAAAAAAAAAAAAAAAAATTTTACATCTTGACTTATAATATAACGGCGGAAACTAAATATATATCGACACGAAAAAATCTGATGTGAGAAGCACAGAACACAACTTTCGATTACCGGAGGTAAGAGTAAGTTGTGTGCTGTGCGACAGTCACACCAGATTTTTTAACATACAGTATGTGTGAAAGTTTTTTGTTCCGCCCCATGGGCCCAGGGATCCAGCCTTTTCGGGGCATCGGTCTGCTGTCCATTGTGTACCAGGACCTTCACCAACAAAAACTCACTTGCCTTTGCAAGTTGACCGGAAAGCGAATTCCAAAGTGAGAAATCTTTCTTATTATCTTATAACTAGTAAAAATTGAAAGAAAGAGATTACCTCCTGGCCGTTGAACCAGCGTAGAGCATTCTCGGCGTCATCAGTACGCCCCTTGCTCACCAACCAAATAGGACTCTCAGGGAAAAGAAAAGCGAGTCCGAAGGGCACAGCAAGGTACACCTGAGCCAGCCATGCAGTTTGGCGCCAGCTTAAGTACATATTACTCCAATAAAGGAGTAGCATGGCTGCAAATCAAATGATAGAACTTAATTATATACAAGGGCAGATACAAGGAGGGGGGATGTAAAGGGTAGGCCTTTACTTACTATAGTTACAAAATTTTTTTTTAACTTACCAAGTGACATGAAAGATGGGGCGAATGAGATAAGAGAGCTGCGAAGTTTCGGGCTGGCTATCTCCGTAATATATACAACTGGCGGAGACATTCCACAACCTACAACAGAAATAAATTATAATTTTATTAATAAAAAAAAAAAAAAAAAAAACTTTTAAGACTGAGATCTAAAAATACATATGTTTTGTATTAAAGATAACCTTGGCCTGAATTTGAGAGGAAAGAATAAATATTAATAGGGTTAATAAATACGTATAAATTCAGAGAAGATATTTTTATCTAGTTTGAGGTTTGCGGAAAAACCTCAGAAAAATAAACCAAGACATCAAGGGTCCAATAAAATTAAGAGATTACTTAATTAATTGTTATATTTTATAACTTTTTACTGTTCTTTAATTTTATAGGTGGGCTTTGATCCCAAAGTGCCAGTTCTTGCTCAGTGGACCTCATTCTGATTAAGAAACTGCCACAACTGTTTATAAAATAAATTTCCTGGTCAAATTTAAAAGATAAATGATATTGGATGGTTTTGGTAACGGCCATAAGCCCTTCATGATCCTTAACAATTAATTGAAGGACGAAAAGCGACACTCGAGGATCCAGTTTCGATTTCATTTGCAAACAACTTTAGGAGACACCAGAGAACTCTATTGAGTGGAAGAGGAGAGGGGACTAAGAACACATCGTAACTTCATCTCCAGATTTGCCTGTCAAAATAAACCCAGGATCAGCATTTCCATTTCCTCTAGTCGCATTAGGTATTTTTTTGGAATTCTTGTGATAATAAACAATAAAGTAAACAATCAATAAAGGTGTTAGTAAAGAGAAAGAAATTATTGTCAAGGGGAGGTGAGTTCTCAAAGCCAGAAGATGATTAACATTTTTAACGAGGAAAATGTGATTAAAAATTAAAAACAAATAGGGTTATTGCGACCATGAACTTTCTTTTTCTATTCCTGCTAGAGCAACCTCCTAGTTCATCAAAATATATTATTTTTCTTTATTTAATTAATTAAAAAAAAAACATTTTTCTTTTTCCTTTCCCCCCACCCCCCCCGGGAAAGCACACCCCCCCTCCTCTCTTCCCCCCAAACCCCAACCTCCCCAACTCCAAAACCCACCCCCCCCCGCCTCTCTCCCCTTCCCCCCGTTTGGTTTCCCCTTTTTTTCTTTTTTTTTTTTTTTTTTTTTTTTCTGGGTGGGAGGGTAGGTGTGGTTATGAGGTTTGCGGCCCCCAACCCCCCCCCCCAAAAAAAAAAGAAAAAAAAGTGATTAAAATACCTTGTGAATAGCTGTAAGACAAATATGAAATCCAAATATATCGATAATATGATTTTGATTGATCCTCTATGTTACTCCATTATTGCAAAACAAAATCAATTTACTAATATTATTATTTATATTAATTTGCCAGAGGCTTTAGCTAACTTTAGTAGGCCATCGATCGGTATAGGAGATCTTTGTTGTTAAATCGCCAGGATAAGATCTAACAGTAACCAAACCTTGGATACCCCTTGGGGTTAAATGCAGTTGATCGAATGTTGTAACCAATAATGAGATAATTATCGGAATAATAATCAGAAATATGTATGTATCAATATCACGAAATGTATATTTGTGACATTAAAAATAATTAAAGGAAGAGGAATATAGTGTGTCACTGCCATATACGTATTGATATAAAAATAATGAATTTCCGGATTTTTATTTTCTTAAAATGAATTGAAAAATTAAATATTTATGATAAAATCCAGAAAATAAATGCATTTTTAATTGTAATGTCTTATGAACGATAAATGATAATGCTGGAGGTATTTTCAGGCCAAATTTATTCCACTAAACAGTCGATGTTTCGGGAGACTCAACGCCTCCCTTTATCTATAAATAAATGAACCCTCGCTGGTTTAGTCTTTTGAGAATGAAGTATAATTAATATAATGGGATTATATTGAGAACTCGCCTTGTAAATGCCTTTCTACCAACTAACAGGCGAATTTGGACTATTAACTTCATTCTCAAATGACTAAACCAGCGAGGGTTCATTTATTTATAACCCCATTAGTCCTGATGAAGGAGGCGTTGAGTCTCCCGAAACGTCGACTGTATAGTGGAAAAAAATTTAGCCTGAAAATACCTCCAGCATTATCATTTATCGTTCATCTATCGACACCAGGCTTTCCCAATCATCATTTGTATTGTGTTAGAAAGAGAGCGAGTGCGAAAGCGAGTGGTGGGAGACGCTGGATCCTCCCCGCTTTAGCCTCTCATCTAATTCACACTCCACTAGACTTCTCTATAATTTCCAATGGGCTCCAAGCAATTTGGGAGGGAGTAGAGGGGCGTCTCGAATTTCCACACTTCTCTACTTTCAACTCTTCTCTTCTTTAAAGACATAACGAAAAATACAATACTTTCTCTCTATATATTTCATATATAGGGTAAAAAGAAAGTAAAAAAGAGTGACGCGTTTAGACAAACACTTTTAAAAAATTTTAATTTCTTTTTATTTCAGCACAAACGCAAACAAGATAATTTTTTTTGATAATTAAAAAATATATTGTTTTAGTGTAAGAAAATGATTTAAATTATTTGGTATAAAAAACCCCAAGATATGAAATTTAACAACTAATTAAAAAAAAAAAATAATTTATATCATTTTCGCAACTACTTTCAGTCAATTTTTTTACATTTTCAAGCTTACAATACATTTTTTTTTATATACGTAGGTATCAATGAACAATTTTTTTAAGAAAAAAAAATATATATAGTCTAGATATTTTTTATATTTTTATCATGATTACTTATTATTATCTCCGGTGTGAATGTATGATAAAATATTTTGTGAAAAATTGTTAAGATTCATATCGTACGATATATATCGTATCGTATCGATTTATCGTGATTAAAAAAAAAATAAATATTTTTCTCATTTTGCGTCCTTCCAGAAAAAAGGATCAAGTTATATATATAACCTTTGGTAAGAGCGAAAAATAAATAATCTTTTCAAAATTTTCAGCCGATAAAACTTTTAAATCTTTTTAGTTTTTTTAATATTCTTGATATAAATAAGTAGAAAAAATATCTTTCTAATAGAGAAATAAATTAAAATAGCTTTTAGAAGTTTATTCAATGAAAATTGTTTCCCAATAAATATTTTAGATATAAAAAGCTTTTTATCCATCTAAATTTATTATAATAGTAGTATTAAATTATTTCTCAAGAATGATAAAAAAAATATTTATAAACAACAATATATATGAGAGTTGTTGAGAAAATTTTTTTTTTAAGATTCAATGGAGCGTTAAGAAAAATCAAAACATTTAAAGCCAACGTTAATGGCATAGTTCGCTTAATGGTCTTAAGTAAGTATTAAATTTGCTGGGCCGCAGGAATGTCATCAAAATAATGGGCTAATCTATTAATTAACTGCGCTTGGCAAATAGTTTTCAAATTGTTTATAAAGTTACAGAAAAAAAAGGAATGAATATCTCTTTTTGGGATAAATTAACAAATTTCAATTTTTTCTTTAGCATAAATGTAAAACAAACGATGTTTTCATTAAATTAAGATCCACAGAACACAAAACAGGTAGGTCCATACAGACATTGTTATTACTTTGTCTTGTAAAAAGAGAAAGTATTGGATTCATGTCAAAAATTCAATATCAAGATTTCGATGGTGGTTTTGAGGTCCCCTGAGTCAAAAAAGTGAGTCCTGCAAAATGACTGTCTGGGAATAAAATATCTCAAGAACGAAAAGAGCTAGGAGGTTGAAATTTTATATTTAAGTTAGACACCCACCAAGGGCGTGACACTAAGCTTTTGAATCAAAATCGGCCAAAGAGTACTAGTACTTTACTGATGTACTTTTTCAGTTTTTTCTGATTTTCTCAAAATTCGCTCTAACGATTTTTATTAAAATTCATAAATCAATTATTTTTTAGATGCTCTTTAAAATGTATATTCTCATTTTGTGACTTCGAAATCGTTCTGAAGTACCACTTTACTCTTACTTCATAGAGGATGATAGGAGAAATGGTTGCTATTGTAACAAAATATGAATAATGATTTTCCCATGTTTATAAATTTTACATCTTGAATATCTAATGAACTCGTACTATCGGAAACTAAATATATGTTGACACAAAAAATCAGGTGAGACAAGCACAGAACACAACTTTCGATTACCGAAGGTAAAGAAAGTTGTGGGCTGTGCGATCAGTCACACCAGATTGTTTATATATATTAGCAAAAGACAAATATTTCATAGATTTTATCATTAAATATTTTTTAAACAAATATTAATATATTATAGCCCTATGCCTATTTTAAAATTCATTTTTATTTCTTCTTCTTTCTTAGCCTTATTCCCGCAGTGTGGGGTCGGCTCAATGAGTTTTTTTTGCGACCAGAAGAAATAGAACAGGCCGGCCCCTCCACGGTCTGACGCCTGTTGAAAATATAGAAGGAAGGGACAGAAATGTAAAGAACTGAAGGACTGCCAGTCCCAGCTCGGGTAGCTCGTGGTCGCCATCCACGTACCCACAAGATGTGGGCCCCTGAGCATTTAAAAATTCATTTTTATTTAAATGGTTGTATTCTATTCTTGTTTCATTCGTTATTTTTTTTAAACAAAAATTCCATCCAAATGAATAATAGAGAAGGGAAAATAAAGAATTTTGAATTTATACACACAGCAAATAAAGATTTTTGGGGGCACTTCCGACAATTGAAGAATTATTATTTCAAATGTTGTGTCCGTCCCGAATAAAAGAAAAAGTAATAGATGAATAGAAAGAAAGTGGCACTCAAAAATAAAATTCTCAATCATTTGAATACATTTTGGTCCCTTTATGGTTGAGCATTCAGAGTTTTATTTTTGGTTGTCTCTGGCCATTTATTTCTATTAATCAGAGCTGGGGTGTTAACAGAAAAATATGCCGACACCAAAACCGTGAAAATTAAAGAGAATTTTAATAGTTAAAATACTCTATTTTTTGAATGAATTTATTTTATCTTGCAATTAATACACATCAGAGCCACACACTACTTCACTTAAAGCTAAAAAAGAAAAAAAATTTCACACTTAGAAATTTTATTTAATTTTCAAGAAAGTAAACTAAAAATTAACATTTAGAAATTTGTTAGAAACAAATTTTCATAATTGAATGTCTGAAAGACACTTTGATAAAAGAGCTAATATAAATTTAACTTAAAATTATTGGTTTAAAGGGGATGAATTTAATGAATTAAGTGATTGCCTGCTTGGCTTATAATTCACTTTAGAGCAGAGCTTTAAGGGACTTTCTGGAGCATTGGCTGAGGAAATTAATTTATTAAATTCCCTAAAACACACACACACACACACACAAAGCCTGCTTCCTCTTTTTATTCTGATGTAACTATTTTATTTATTTATAAAATGCCGATTTGAATATTGCATAATTAAAAGAACCAATTAGAAATAATAACTGATCAAATGTTCGTTATAAATTGAATTTGCTCGTCGAAGTATTTTGCAGTCAAACAAGTATTAAGAACGGGTTGATGCAATTAAGGAAGTTCGGAGCAGCATTAATAAACCTCCAGGCGGTTCACATAATATTTCATCCTTTAAGGGAAATAATAGTTTTCCCAGTTTTAAAGACTTTTCTATTAATTAAATTAATATCATTATTAGGAGAATTTTTAATTATAGACCACATTTTTGTATTAAATATTTATTAAAAATATATAAATACTGTACAACGTTTCAACTGATTATTCTGCAGCCGTTATCAAGCACTGTGCACTTGCTCCGACTCAAGTGAACGGCTGCAGAATAAGCAGTTGAAACGTTGTACAGTATTTATATATTTTTAATAAATATTTAATACAAAAATGTGGTCTATAATTAAAAATTCTCCTAATAATAATATTTAAAACCACAAAGGCTTTAATAAATAAATTAATATCATTTTCTTTTATTTATTGTTTTTAAATTTTAACAGATTAGAGGTTCAGAATTGAATAATTGATTTGATTGTTCATTTTAGAGATCTTGTTTGAGATTTTTAAGAACTTAAAATTCGTTCTCTTTAAGAAAAAAAAGGAAAGCGTATGAGGCGATGATTTTTGCATAATTAATAAGGCAATTTTATTTTTGTAATATGCCAGAATATTATACTTTGTTTTTTTTTATATTAACTTTTATAATGAAACGGTTTTAATATAAAAATATAAATTCTTATTAAAGTTTTCATATATTTTTCCATTAATAAAAAATTAAGTTACAAAATAAATATACGTATATGAATTGGATGTTGTTTTGTTGTCCAAATTGTTTTTATTTTCATTATTAAATTGATCAGACCTGCCCAAGTTTGGGCATGTCATCTTCAAAGAAATATAACATGTAGGATTCGATCAAAGAAATATCATAAGTGAATAGAATAATATCCAAGCATCTCTCAGGAATTACGTATTTATAATGAAAAGAGTCATATGCTTCCCCCTTTCTTATATCATCTAAGCTGGGGAAACACCTAACAAAATGATTATTATTGGTGGCATTCACAATTTTCTACTCTCTTACCCTAAATCTGAAATAAACGTAAATTCTCTACCTATTTCATAAAAATTAGTTAAGTAGTTTTTAAATCAATAACAAGGAAAATTCGAGTACAATACTAAAACAATACAAATACAATAACCAAGCAATATTAAATGATTTTATGAATAGATGGATAAAATATCCTTTTCATTTATTAATATTTTCGTGAAATAGCAAGTTAGCAATTTGGTTCACTAAGTAATACAAATTAGCCACCAGTTGCGGTGTTATTAGCTAGCAGCCAGGGCCGCCGAGAGTCCTGATGGGAATGAATATTAATCCGGGGGCACGCCCTCTTTCCAAAAAAAAGTTTGCATTTTTTTAATGACTCAAAAGAAAATTTAATTAAAATATTTTTAAAAATTCTTTGAGGTAGGTATTTAGAGTTGAAACAATCTATTGAAAATAATTTTAAAATTTTTTAACAGAAATTTGTTTGAAGGATCGCTTCCGAGAGCCCCGGGGATTTATTCATTTTAGCCCCTCTCACACCACAAAATAAATTTTGCGACAAGAGGTACAGTGGGCGCCATATATGCCTAATGAGCTCGGGCTTAGGAAACCAAAATCCTTAGTGGTCGGAAGTGTTTTCTTCAATATAGCTTTTTCCTTTCAAAAAAAGATGATTTATTTATTTTAAAAATATTTGTTTGGTTGACTAGGGTCAAGGTTACACTCTCGAGCACATTAGGCACTTGTGGCGCCGGCTGTATTCTAAGTTGAAGTCTCCAGCCATCTGCTCTTTTAGTCGAAAATTCTTATGTTTTCAACAAACAACCCAAAATCTTTTGTGTAATGTTCTTTTCATTAAATTATTTCTAAAATACTTTTTTTTTCTCTCTTGTATCCCTTTGTCCTTTGTCATCTTCTTGGGCTAACTAACAGGTAAAGAAAGGACTGAATTTGGATAGGAACCCGCTAGGGGTGCTGAATAACGTTTGGCATTTGCTCTGCATTTACAGTTAAGACTGACCATTAGTTGCAAATTGCTCTCACGAGAAGCAAGTGACCATCCCTTTTGGAGTATTTCTGCCTGCGTTTGATTTGTGAGTTTCGAATTTCATTTGGATTTTTTCTACAAGTAAGTCTATTTATTTAACAATTTTGTGAGCATTTTTTGTTGGTCTATTTATTTCGATTTTGAAATCTTTTATTCTATATCATGATAGGATATTATCAATGTGCAATGCACATTGCGCATGTTATTAATTTATTTAATAAAACTAGTGGGCAAAAAATAATCGATTGACTTTTCTTTTTTATTAAAGTTAATTTAATATTATCTTAAAGGTATTGTAAAGCAGCTTGGCTTATAATCCTGACTAACATATGTTGGAAGTTTACTTCTTTTTGAGCTTGATCTTCTAGCAAGTATTATAAAAAATTAAAACAATTTTTTTATTTTCAGGATTTTACAATAGAGAATAAAAATCCTGAAAATAAAAAATTGTTTTAATTTTTTATAATACTTGCTAGAAGATCAAGCTCAAAAAGAAGTAAACTTCCAACATATGTTAGTCAACTTTCTCTTGCAACTTCCTAAATTTTTATAATCCTGAGTTGAAAGCAACTCGAATTTAAATCCCCCCTCTTGGCAAAAAATTATCCAGCTCTATTTGATATGCTTTCTCCTGATGTAGGAAACGGGAACCCACCTCAGTATGATTCCCATGAAAGTTTCTCCTTAGTGTCAGTCCTTACACTAATGACTAAGGAGAGAGATATAAAATAAATGATATATACTATCTGTATCATGCAAAAGTATCCATTGGCTAGAGATCTGACTCAGCTCTTCCTAGAGAACTTAGAGTCGTGATTAGAGATGATATTAATTAATTTATTTTTAAATGTTTTTTGATAAGATTGATTAATTAATTAAATCATTTTAATTATATGTTTTAAAATACTAAATTAATATTTTTTCTTGAGAAACGACAAATGTTAAAAATCAAAACACTAGCTTTGTGGCGGTCACATTTAAAATTAACAAAAAAAAAACGCTTGATGGCACTACAGTTCTATTGTGATAAAAACCGCTTTAGTGATTGTGATATTAAAATTTTATCCTTGTATTATAAATGGAATTATGAAATTTTTAAGCTAAAAAATTAATTTAACAAGACTATGAGTGTTTTTTATTGATGAGGCCAAGCAGGTCGAGGGTCCGGTGGCCCGGTGCAATGGATAGCACGCCTATGCCCCGGAAAGGTGGAGATCCTGGGTTCGATTCCCGTGGGCCTTGGGATGTTTGGCCTCATCAATAAAAAACACTCAGTCTTGTTAAATATATCTATGACTAGTTAAGTCCGAATCGAGGTATTTTGAATACTATTATCTTATTCAAATATATAGATCTCGAAAAATATTTAGCTAAAAAATTAATTTAAAATTATATATAAATTCTAGTCACAAAGGTGTATTTAACAATCCTAGGTGCAGGGCCGGAACTAGGGGGGGGAGCAGTGGGTGCCTGTGCCCCGGGATGCAGATATCAGGGGGGCGGCAATTAAAGAAAGATTTACTAAAAAAAAAGATAAAATGATATAAATTTTGTATAGAAAATTTTAAGAGGGCGGCAAATTAAATTTTGCCCCCCCCCCTAAAAAATAAAAAAAAAATCTACTAGTTCCGGCGCTGCCTAGGTGATCTATTGTCAAAATAAAAAAACACTATACAGAATTGTAATTATATGAGGTATCACTTGGCAGGAAAATATTAAAAAAAGGGAAGCCGATAAAAGAAATATGGGGATTGACTTCCCCGAGACTTTCTCGTATATTCTTTTGGAATTACGTCTGGGTGTGTGTGTGAACACGATTGCTAAAAAACCAAAGCAGCTAGATCGATGAAATTTGGTATATGCTCCTTACACTAAAATTGTAGATTTCTATCAACTTTTGGAGTAAATACGTCACTTGGAAGTAGTAGCCTACTTTACTTAAAAAGTTTTTTCAAAAATTTTGAAATTTTCAATTTTTTTGTTATATTATAATAAAATACTCTATTTTAAAAAGTTTTTATTCTTTGACATTTTTTCGAAAACTGAATAGTTTTTGAAATAATCAAAGAAGAAATAGAAAATTTTCGTTAATTTTGATAAAAAATCAAAACAAAATCATACAGGTGTCATTAAAAAACATGTTTTTTTTTTTTAACTTAATTAAATGGCCGTCGGAAAACCCATTTGGCCAATGGCAAAGTAAGTGTGTTTCAGATATAGGAACCCAAGAAAAAAAATTTTTTTAATCGGGGCATATATCTGACTTGTTATTCTCCGAGATCCTTATACACTGGTTCACAAATTGTAAATGTGACCAGTGATTCTGGTCTCGGTTAAAAAACATGTAAATATAAACAAATTCATTTGTTTATATTTATCCTTTTTTTAATGACACCTATATGATTTTGTTTTGATTTTTTATCAAAATTAACGAAAATTTTCTATTTCTTCTTTGATTATTTCAAAAACTATTCAGTTTTCGAAAATATGTCAAAGAATAAAAACTTTTTAAAATAGAGTATTTTATCATAATATAACAAAAAAATTGAAAATTTCAAAATTTTTGAAAAACTTTTTAAGTAAAGTACTACTTCCAAGTGACTTATTTACTCCAAAAGTTGATAGAAATCTACAATTTTAGTGTAAGGAGCATATACCAAATTTCATCGATCTAGCTGCTTTGGTTTTTAAGCAATCGTGTTCACACACACACACACACACACACAGACATAATGCCAAAAATGTTTTTTTTTGGACTCAGGGAGGTCTAAAACGTGGAGAAACATCAAAATCTCGAAGTCGAATTTTTTTACGATTACATAACTTTCTCTATACGAGAAAGTAAAAAGTGAACAAAATAAACGCTAGTAAACTATATAAGTTTTGAAAGAATAATTTTATATTGTGTATTTTCTTCTAAATTTGTTAAATACTTTATAATCTTAAATATTTTAATTTACATAAAATGTACAAAAAAAATGTGGGAAATGGCCTAAGGATACTCCGTAAATAAAAAAAAAAAAAAAGTTTTGAACGAAATTTAGCCAAACAGTCGCTGATCAGCAGCGATAGACACCCTAGCACTAAGGAGGGGGGAAGGGGCCTCGAAGCGCTCCGCTTGCCCCTTGGTGTTAGACAACGGGCCTTACTTCGTCAGCTTCCCTTCATCCTCAACAGAACAGACGATTTTTGTTAGTTGTTCCCTTGCTCGATACTTAAAAAATTATCAAAACTCAGTTTCATGAAAATATGAGAATAGAATTATAGCCTAATAGTGTGATGATTATTTTTTCTAATTTTTTTTCAACTTCAAAATTTTTTTATTTTACACGATAAGTTAATCAATTTTTTTTTTTTTTTAGGCTCCCATCGTGATGTCTTCATCCATAATAAGAGAAAGTCCAAAATTACACAATTTGGCTAAGAAAAAGTCAATAGATACAATTTTGGAATTGTTTCTCTCAGAGGAAACCGGACGGGAAGAACCACTTGAGAAATTTAGACAACAGTTCATGTGTAATACTCCATTAGCATTTAAGGAACAAATAATTTTGGAATCAATTCCACTTCTAATAAAATATAGAAAAGATTGTTTTCCAGAAATTTTAAAATTTTTTTTATCTGACAAAGAAGTTCATCGCAATTTAATCATTTATATTGACGAAAATAATTTTACTGAAATTATACATTTAATTGAACCTCATGCGGAAGGTTTTAATAATCTGAAATTGAGCCTTAAGAATTTGTCTATTGATAAAATCATTTCATTATTTGCATTAAATTATCTAAATTTAGAAACTTTACAACTTATTATAGATGTTAATCTAGATTTTAAAATTTTAGGAACAATTTTAAAAAGTTGTCCTTTATTAAAACAATTAAATATTTTCAATTCAAAGGAAAAAAAATTTCTTCATCAAATAGGTGATGAAGATTACATGCAGGTGCATCGTAAACCTTAGAAAATTTGAATATGTAGAGAATAGTGTACCTTTAGTTTTACATAAAAGGCCAAAAAATACTTTGGATATATTTGAATCTAAATTACCAAATTTAAAAATATTAGATTTGCCAAAATATTTATTTAATTCATTTGTTAATTTGATATCGCTAAATTTAAGTGAAATTACTCTGTACGAAATCTCTTTGGATAAGATTAAATTAGTGATAGATGCCTCAAGTAATCTTGAATCATTAAGATTAATTCGTCCTAAAAAAGGGGTATTCAAATATGTGATGAATTCAGAAAAAGTTAAAAAACTGCATTTAACTGTTTTTTGTGTCAAAGAAATAAATGATTTGGCGGGCATTTCAGAGCCGCAAAAACTTGTCTCTTTAACAATAAAATTTGTTAAGAGTGTAGATTTGAATTTTATTTTAGATTCATATCCAAATCTACAATCTCTTCATGTAGCATATAATAAATTAGTTTTTGCTCAAAATACTGTCACCTATTATGATCAAATTAAAGAATTTAGTTATGTAGGTGCGCGTCAAGAAAATTTAAATTTTTTACTAGAAGGATTTCGAAACATTGAATGTTTGAAAATAAACAGTTTAAAATCAAATGAAAATATTATTATTAACGAGAATTTAATTCCTTCTTGGCAAAAATTACAAAATTTAATTGTTAACTTTGAAATATTGTTATTAAATAAAGACTTTTTATTAAATGTTGCTCAATCATGTCCAAAACTAGAGACAATAGAAAATCTTTTTGATAAATATCAAGATGATACAGATCAAATGAATGAAATAAGAGAAATTTTAAAAGTGACATCTTGTAATGTTAGTGTTATACAAAATTTGATTCATATTTAAGATATTTATAAATGAATTCAAAAGCAGGTTGAAAGTTCCTGCTGGATGTCGAATGTATAAGACAAATAAATATTATTATTAATTTAAAAATAATTTTTCAAGAAAATTTATAATGTCTTGTTTGTATATTAAAAGTTTTTTTTTTTAATTTTCAAAAATATTTTTATTAGAGAAAAAAATGATTAAAAATGATCTAGAGATACACACGCCCGCAGCAGGTCTGCATAGTGAACCTTGAGGGACATACAGGGATACACACGTCCACACCAGGGACACACATGGATTCCTCTGGTCACTTTTGATCTACTGTGTGTCCCTGCTGTGGACGTGTGTATCCCTCGATTATTTTTAATCATTTTTACTTGGGAATATATGAAAATGAGGATATGAAATAAAAAAAGTAAAAAAAACACGAATTTAAATAAATGGTTTCTAAAATTTATAAAAACTTAGGAAATAATAAAATTAATAAAAATAGTTTTTTTTTTTTAATTTGCCCTCTTGGCTACTGAGGTCATTTAGGGCTTCACCAGTGGCGTACCGAGGGGGGGGCGGAGGGGGCGGTCCGCCCCAGGCCCCGAGCCGGCATAGGCCCCCAAATATTTATAAAAAAAAAATTTAATGAAAATTTCTCTTTGAGAGGCCCCGGGGCCTTCAGGGCTCAAGTAAAAACGGACAAATTTAGATTTAAAAAAAAAAAAAAAATTTAATGAAAATTTCTCTTTGAGAGGTTCTGACCCCTTGGGGTTCAGATATATATGGATGGTATTTTAAAAATATATTTGTGTATGGTATAAAGGCCCCCCTTCTAGTGCCGCCCCAGGCCCCCAACTGCCTCGGTACGCCTCTGCTTCACTTTTATTTATATTTATTGAAAAATAATACCGATGGCCGGGGACATTTTATATAAAAATACAGTAGTTAAAACTCTTATTTATATCCTACGATATAAGATCGGTTCTTTATATGTCGGCTATTTGTTTTATATAAATTTCATTTTTATCTCTATATTTGATTTTTTGTTTTATTATATGTATATAGCTCAAGGGCGGATCCAGAGGTGTTTCACGGGGGGGGGGGGGGGGGGAGATCTGGCGTGACTGGTCGCACAACACACAATTTTTTTCTAATTTCGGTAATTTAAAGGCGCATTCTGTACTTGTTTGCCAGAATATAAATACAAATCAAATTTTTAAGTATTAATTTTTAAAATTTTACATTTTTTTTTAATTACCCCCTTTACCCCCCTTGTATCCGCCCTTGATATAGATTATAGTTGTTTTCTAAATGTATATATACATATATATCAATATATATATATATATATATATATATAATTATATTTTGTTATAATTATGTTATTTATATGTAGCTATCTACCTTATATTACTTTATGTACATAATATACAGTAGGCCTATATGTATAATGGTATGGCAAGAAGTCGAACCCAATAAAAGAAAACTTGATTGTTCTGCCGGAAAATATACTCAAAAAGAAAATAAAAATTCAATTCTGATCTTGACATTATTGATCGTGAATACAAATTTTTGTTTTATGTTTTCATTCAGGATTTTCGAGACTTGATGACTCATTTCATTAGCCTTTATGTAATTTCTCTAATCACTAAATAAATATTTATTTAAATTTATTTTTTTTTTATTACACTTTTTTTATATAATAGTAGGTAATATCAACGCCTAATTTCCACTTCCCTTAATATATTTTTTTTGTCACCTACTATTTAAAATTACAACCCGAAAAATTAACCCAATTTAAATGTATGGGATTATTAAACATACCGAATAATATTATTTAATAAAAAAAAAAATTAAACGAACATAATTCTTGGGCGATGTTGTTTTAATTGTCCATAAAAATAAATAACAAGCAACCTAGTTCTTTATAATAACAAAATTGCAAAAGTCAAGGTGTTTTTCACAGTTGTCACCATTAAATTGATTACTTTAGATAATAAATAAATAAATAATGTTGTCTCTGTTTTATTAATAATCATTAATGTAAAGGGTCTGTAGTAAAATGGCGAGTAATAAACTGGTTGTGATTTAATGTTAAGGTTCGTTGATCTCAAACCCCCACTCCTTTACTTAAATAATAAATATTAATAATTGAGGTTAATCTTAATTAATTAGGTTTGGAAATGTATCAAAAATTTATTGTTATATTCTTCATGAATGGATAACCGTAGTTTTTGATCTAAAATAGATTGGTACGTTCCAAGGTCTGCCATCTCCAGGGGCTCCACGAGATACGCGATTTCATAATCGAGTTAAGTGGTTTATTTCAAAATAAAGCTAAAAAAAAAAAATTATGACAACGAAATGGATTTTTGTAATTAAATTCTCTTAATGAAAATGTAAATACTGACAGCATAGAAGGTAACTCCACTAGCTCGTATACCAATTATAAAAAAACAAATTTATTATGAAGATTAAAAAATGGTCAAAGGAATTCACTTGTCCTCTCATCTCCCTCACGAATTTACAAAGAAAAAATTTATTTTTTATAGTCTATTTCTAGCGGTAATGCTCGCCTCAGGCGGCAATTTGCACTACACTGTAAAAAAAAATCTTAATTTTCGTGTGTTTTGGAATATTAAATTTACAAATTTCCCATGTAAATGATAACTACTATGCATTTATCTATTAAATTTACAAATGTATGCGTTCAAATATTTACAACAAACATTTTAAAATTACAATTTTCTTCGAAAAATAGAGTATGTATTGCAGGGCCGGAACTACGAGATTTTTTAGGGGGGGCAAAATTTAATTTCCCGCCCCCTCCTTAAAATTTTCTATACAAAATTCATATCATTTTACCTTTTTTTTAGTAAATCTTTCTTTAATTGCCGCCCCCTGATATCTGCCGCCCGGGGCACATGCACCCACTGCCCCCCTCTAGATCCGGCCCTGATGTATTGTAATTTTACAAACATTGTATAGTATTTTTCGTTAAAAATTGTATTTTTTCTCGAAAGCAGTTTAGGAATTCTAAAATTACCACACATTTACACTCTAATTTTCAAATGTCATTCTAAAATTACAATACATTTGTAAATGGTTTTGCAAAGGTTTACTAAATTTAGTATGTTTTTGTGTAGGAAATATGCTTCCTAAACAATTGTAAAATTACAAAAAATTTTTTACAGTGTACCCTGTGGACCTTGCACCCAAGACCTCTTTGGCAACTATGACTTTTTTTAATAGTATAAATAATAATAATTATAATATAGAAGTTGTAATATTATATTTCATTTTTGTAATTTATGTTTGTACACTGTAAATTTTTTTTGTAATTTTACAATTGTTTAGGAAGCATATTTTCTACATAAAAACATACTAAATTTAGTAAATCTTTTCAAAAACCATTTACAAATGTAATGTAATTTTCGAAAGCCGTTTGAAAATTAGAATGAAAATGTATTGTAATTTTAGAATTACATTTGAAAATTAATCTTTAATAGGAACTATAAATTAACACCTTTAGATACACATAACTAGTATGACTTATTAATATCCTGTTCGTATATTTGAACCACAAACCCTTAAATATCTCAATTCAAGTACCGGTATAAACTTTCAAATTAAACGGCTCAAATAATTCAATAAGATAGAGAAATAAAATTTGAAAATAAAGAGATGTGTGGTTTGTTTTAGAGTGTGTCTGAGTTCAAAAGCATTTCGTGTAAACAAATGGGTTTTAAAAGACGAAACGATCAATCTAAATGATCCAAATGAAATGTAAATGTGTTAATAAAGTACCATAATGTTTTTAAATATTATTTATGGGATGGTTGATAAAGTCATATGATCGTCATATCACCTCTAGTTTGGTTTTGTTTTCCTCTCAAACCATCTGTTTGATTTTAAGTATATTTAAAAAAAATATATATATATAAAAGAGAGTGTTCGGCTTTAAAAGGATGCCTGTTTAAATCGTTTCATACGATGGAATCATCCGACAACAAAAACAAGCAATAAAATATATCATAGCCACCAAGACTGTTAGGTGGACTAGATAAACACAGGAGGTAATTTAATAGTTGCCTACCATGATTGATTGTCGGGTTTATTTATGGAAATAAAAGAAAGATATTTCGAAATTATATATACAGAGAGGGCCATAAGTCAGGATCATTTACTGTAGGGGCCTATATTATTATGAGAAAAAAAGCGCCTCGGGAATCGAACCCAGGATCTCAAGCCTTTCCGGGGAACCGGTGTGCTATCCATTACACCAACTCACTTTCCCCTATATGCAAGTTAACCGTGCATTTCAATAAAAAAGTAAGAAATCTTAAAGAAAAATTTCTCAATTGTTCGCCGCTATTTAAACCAGTAGAGGGACAGACATCTGGGTCTGCTCTAACACATTACTAGGTTGGTGTCATGGATAGCACACCGATGGCCCGGAAAGGCTGGAGATCCTGGGTTCGATTCACGTGGGCCATAGGGGCTTGACCTCACCAACAAAAAACAAAATATTAGTGTCATAGTCTTGTTAAATATACGTATCTATGACTTGGTTAAGTCCGAATCGAGATATTTATTGAATACTATAATAATATCTTATTCAAATATATAGATCTTGAAAAATATTGAACAAACATTTTTTATTTGTGATATTTACTTTCACTTAGGTAATGAAAAAATGTATAGGTCAACATTTTTTACTTTTTTTTTTTTTTTTTAATTTTATAATTCAACGGCAATACCCGTTTTGAGATTCTCTAATAATAAGAATGATAAAATTTAAAAACATGATTAAAAGTCAGTAACTCTTTGATTAGCGAACCGAAAGGGACACTTCACGCATGAGTTTAGTCTCAAATTAATCAGTTAAATAATTTATTTAACATTTTGTATATTAAATAATTAATGAAACTCGCCCTCTTCTCCCCCCAAGAAAGATTTCTGGCTACGGCCTTGGAACAACAAATAAAATAAAGAAAATGGAAAAAATTAAAATCTTTATTTCCCAACCTATTGGTAAATAAGAAGAGTTTGAAAAAAATGTTAAATTTCTGTTTTCCTTTCTTATAAATTCTAGCCAGAATATGGGTATTTTTAGATGCTCTTTAAAATGTATATTCTCATTTTGCCCTCAAAATTGTTTGAATCACATTTTACTCTCGGACTTTATTTTTTGAATTTATTTAACATCTTTTTAGGCATCGGAAGCCATTTATTTCAATTTATTGGTAGCCAATTAAATTCAAATAAATTTTTCTTGAATGAGACGGGAACCCTAGCATAAGAGTATTAATCTTGTAGCCTACTTCATATGAAGGATGGGAGAAATAGTTGCCAAGGTAACAAAATTATGTTTATAAATTTTAATCTTGTAACAAAAATATCTGGTGTGACAAGCACAGAACACAACCGAAGGAAAGAGAAAATTGTGTGCTGTGCGACAATCACGTCAGTTTTTTTTTTTAATTAACTGATTTTGCAAAATATTCTCAATAGAATAGACCAACGGTTCCCAACCTTTTTTGATATGCGGCCCATTTTTGCCGTAAAAAAAAAAACGCTGAGGCCCAGAGTATACTGGGTATAAATGTATGCGTGTATGTGTAAGTAAAATGGGTTGGTACAAAATTAGTTAAAAAAAATGATTTTATTGCATTTACTTTGTATTAAGAACCAAAAGCAATCTTAAAAACTCGGGTCAGGTTTGAAAAAAGTCAATTTTTGATGAAAACTGGATTTTTGAAGGATACTGGCTAGCCTTAAATCGCACTAAACCTTCAGTTTATCTTTGTATTATTTTTCAAGAAAACTAAAGTTGAAAAAGCTCTTTTATTTTTATTATTTTAAATTTTTAGATTTGACTAAACACTAAACTACTATTACAAGTTAAATATAATTTTACATAATCCTACAGAAAAATAAGATTGACAAATAAATTTGAAATGAAAAAGAAATATGAACAGATTTATGCTGAGGAACTTTGACAGATGATACAATTTAATCTATCCCTATTCGTTCTATTAATTATGTATTATTTGAGCTAATTTTAAGCAATAAAAGATTCTAAATAATAAATTTCTAGTTTTATTGTAATTTGAAATTAATTCTGTCCCTTGTGGGAATGCTTAAAGTTTTAGGAAAATCTTGAAAATTCTCAAAGTTCAAAGGCGATGGAAAAAATATGACCTCTATGGATAATGTCCACCCTAATTAATTTGAATACAAATCAATTGGAATAAATAGGGACAGGGAAGCGCAAAAGTCGTTTTTGAAAATTTCAAAAAACTTTTCTTTTTGTGAGATCAGTGAAGAAAATCTGGAAAAGTCTCAAAATTGACAAAAGTCGAAAGACTTTTTTTCCGCTCTCTAATTATAAGTAATAATTTTTATCTTTCATTAGACGTCCGCGGCCCAGTTCCAATCAGCCCGCGGCCCATGGGTTGGGGATCGCTGGAATAGACCATAATTGTGTTTTACAAAGAAAAAAATATTAAATGCAGGAATATATGAGAAATTTTCCCTTTGTCAGGTCGGCATCGCATTAGAATGAAATGATGCCACGGGATAAAAGGAATTCTGATTTCAAAATTACTCGCTAATAAAAGTCCTCTGAGTTCAAAAAACATGTTTGCTAAAATGGATTGTTTTACATGCAGGGATTTTATTATTACTATTTCATTTTCATCATTACACATTAAATTACTAATTTTGGTTTAAATGAACACATTTTACATTTGATGATTTTTTTTATTTTTCAAAATTGATGCCATTTTTTAAAGTGAAACTTTATTTTTTATTAACGCGAGTTAAAATTGCTGCAAATGTTAGTTTTATTTTC